>JAKKPZ010000087.1:0-246743 GCA_022814885.1 Ditylenchus destructor
CGTCTATAAACAACAAATATATTCCATAAATATATGTGTGACCTGATACTAACGCAGGAGAATTTTACATGAACTTATATGACTAAAATAGTGTTGAGAATTTCCTTTGCTATCAAACTATTCTGTAGCACGTCGGTATTTTCTCTATCTTTTCGGACATTTTAATAGGAATCTCTTTCGCAGCTTCGCGAGTGTGATTCGCTTCCTAGAAGTTTGTAAAAGGAATCATTAAACGAACAAATTGTCAAATAATACGCCCGTACAACGCGTCATGGAGCAGTACACATCTCATAACCCATGGCACATTTCATGTATTTCAAAGGAAACATAAAAATATTTTAAATAAAGAATAAAATTTGAATTACTCGAGCATTGTGCTTAATGAAATGATTGAAAAAACTGATTTTTAAACTTAGTTTAACAACAAAGTTTTTCTTTATGGACAATGGATGTCTATAGTATTTCTACCATGGTATAGAGGTGTCTATAGTATAAACAGATGCTTTGACGTAATGAACAAAATAGACATTCACCGAATAGAATTTTAGGGAACCAAGTTGCGAACATAATTACTTGGCGGAATAAGGCTACTGTATTCAATGCGATTTCTCTTGGATCCTATAATCGTCGGACACTTTATTAAACCTTCAGGAAAATTATTTGAATTTGTTAGTGGAATAGGCAGTTATAAGAACTTGAACTAGAGAGATCTATCGAATATTTAGGCTCTCGCTTTTGATTTATTTATGAGTTATCGTAAAACTTTTTAATTCAATACTACAACTAACACAATCATAACACATTTCAATGAAAGCTATTAGAATATTGGTCTTTTATTTCACCGGATTCAGTTATTCTGCGTTGTCAACCATGGGCGAGCACTGAACGCATTTGTTTTGACGATTCGGCTTTAGTCTGTACGGATAGAAGGCCATCGAGCTGATCAAGCGCTGATTCTCCACGTTACTCAGAAAATCACACTGGAAATAAAAGCTTGTGAGAATGTAAAACCATTGAGCATATCGCTGACAGTCTATTGTTGCGTTTCATAACAACGTTTTCGCGCTTTAAATTTAATAAGCGACAAACCTGCGTAGATTTCTCAGAGTGCGTTTTTTTCGGCAAAGCCAGCACATCCATAGCGTTCATGTAATTTGATGACTCTAAACTGCATTCTGACTTGCAATCTTGCATTGTCTAAAGCTAATTTTAATATTTGCTTTAAACTTAACGGGTAAGTAACTTGAAGGACGTCTTATTGGCACGAGAACGCTCAAATCAACGATCTCAAACTTGGTATCAATCCCTTTCGGACTTATTTTGAAATAAAAATATAATGCGGCATATTCGCTATTTATTTACCGAAGAGAGGAGTATAAACAATCCAAATAATGACTTCGTTGTATGCGTGAATTAATTCGAACAAAAGAAGTCTGTCGTATACTATGCATACAGTAAGAATTGTGAATAAAAGAATTGTATAAGCAAGTCTGTTTAAAGAAATTATATTTTAAAAATCATGTGGCTTTCAACTGCATATCACAAAACAAGGAGCCAAGTCGGATTTTATTTGATGTGAAAAGAATCTGCAAAATGATGTGTCAGACGTTTAACGTCGTCAAATGTTGCAATATTCTAGGTTACTACAAAATTTCGTTTATTTTCTTGGACCGTTGAATTTCGCGCTTCGGGATCATAAGTCGATGTTCGCGACTCCTTGTAAGCTTGCCATATGATGACTTCGAAAACCGCCGGTAGAATACACAATCCAATTAAAAATGCAAGTGCCGATATGACGAGTGCAGACCATCCAAGAAATGGGCCGAGATCTTGAACTTTGCAATATAACCAGTCAAATCTGATCGAGCAAAAGGAGATAACTGCAAATATTCTGACGACTATCAGCAGTCCCTGAAAACGGCATTTTGTTTTTAATAAAGTAAGATAGAAGGAGAACTTAATTTTCCTTAATATTTGCTACCTTTGTGAGAAATTTTGTTTTAGTTCCATAATGAAAGTGGTTTGAAATGACATTTGATTCCATCCATGAAACTTTTCGGAGACGGAAATGTGAAGCGATCAAAAGACACTAATTTCATCATTTATGAAAGATTTTATGTAAGTTTGTGAGTTATCATTTTTTATTTTTTGGCTAATTTCTATCAACTTCTGTATCGCATGTATAAAATTTGCTTTTTTCCGAAGAAGACTTGATAGGACTGAAGTTTTGTCCCAATATCACCTTAGTAATATCAAAGTAACTACTTTCTAAATCGTATTACTTTTGAAAATAAAATTCTCATACCATGACGCTACTAAGTTACTTATAAAAGTAATTGGAAAAGTTCCACTGTCGTAAATAGAACCTTACCCAAAAAAACATTTCGTCAGTCACACTTTCGTTTTAACGACTTTTGTTATCAGTCATGGATATCCAAGCCAAATACTATCAAAACTACTCATATTCAAGATGGATTTGAGAAGGCGTGAATTATTCGGAGGACAGCAAAATTGTTAACAGAAATGAATTTTGGCTGTGCTCACTGAACTTGCTAGCTACTATACCGAAATTCAAAAATGGAATTTTGCCACTGTACAAAATCTGTTTAAACATTCTAATTTTAATTACCTTTGAATCTTTTTTGGTTATATATTTTCTCTCTTTACTTTTCAAACTCACGTTAGACACCAGCGCCACAATATACCATCTGAATCGATTGGTGAGCTTGACGACGATCAACGCTATGCTTGTTATGAGATCGGGCACAACGAAGGGAATGCAAGCGACGGCAAAACAAATGTTCGCCGAACAGAATGAAACATTGTCATAAGGCTTTATTCCGAACTTCAACCACAACACTGGGACAGCAACTGCGACGAAAAGTCCGAAAACAATGCCGAACACAAACGCAACATTCTAAATATTTTCTACTAAAATATTACTCGCAAATTAAGCTTTAGATTTAACCGAGTTATCGCATTTTTCTGATATTTAGACAAACGGAGTTTAGACGAATAGTGCGGGTGACAATAAGTTCAAAGTAACATTACTAAAAGTTAAAATGTTATGGTTGTATATATTAATTCCTTTTTAGAAACTTATTAATAAAAGAGTTTGTTCCAGAATAATATTAAGTCAATACGTAACTTTATTACGAAATAATCCATTTTGTCGAAAAAATGTACAAAACTTGTCAAAACAAGAATATAAGTCATCTTTCCCATATTCCGCAATGTTTTTGTTACGAATTTATTTTTCACACCTGAGCAGAAAACCAGGAGAAATATCGTTTGGAAAACATCAAATTTTACAAATATTAGGAATACAATAGTAAACTAATTTAGCGCGATTTGTTAGAAATTCCTTTAAAACTTTAAATTCGTTTAATAATGTTCAGAATAAAGCATAAGAAATCGTTGGAATAATTAGGAAAGTCATCGGCCGATTGCTTGAATCAGTCCTTACGACGAACGCTGATTAATCGACGATACAATGTAAGTGAACAATTTCTTACATGGTGTTAAATCCCAAACTGATAAATCCAGAAGTGATATGTGTCCTCATAATAATTGAGCTGTGATTTAAACGTTCTTGCAAGATTCACGTGAAAGAGATTAAGCAAGCAAATCAATAAAGGCCATTCGCAATAAAGGCCATTCAATAAAGGCCAGTTTGTTAGTCATGAAACCAAAATTCGTATATTTCTCTCCACGAATAGATCATCTTGGATATCGGTCACCTTGTTTATTCACAAAAAATTAAATTACTCCAACGGACGATTTGGCTAAAAATTTTTCGATAATATTTGAACTAACAAAACGACAGTGATTTTGTTATTTTTTTATTTTGTCGAAAAAGCCCTGGAGCTTTAATTCTCTGCGATGAATTCAGTTATTGATTGCTTTAATTTTAATTGTGAAGTATCGTATTAAAGCCAGATGGTTTTTATTTTAAAAATAGATCTTACTCGCATACGTTCGTGATATTTTTCACCGTATATTCGGGCAATTTATATGCATCCAATGTATTTTTTTTGTTTCCAGCAAATTTTAATATTTTGGTCACTAAATGTTCCTTCGTTTGGGTAGTATCCGTGATTTTATGTGCGAACATAGCGAAGGGTTGTTGATATGCTTTCCACTTTATAATTGAGATGTGAACTGACAAAATAACTCGATCAACCACTAACTTCTATAAACTGATCATGATCGAACCTTGACCAGAAGTTCTCTCGACACTATGGACATGACCGATCAGTGGGCTCTTATTCTGTGTCCGCAAAATAGGTGAGCGATAATATATTTTGCAATTTGTCAAGTCAATTGCGTTGTTGATTACGGTTTGATGTTTAGCATTTCTCTAAAACGATTCTGCAAAATAGGACGACTCAAATCAGAGATCTCATATTTAATTAAAACATATAAATAAGAAAAACATTGATACGCATTTCTAATAAGTCCATAGGACGTTGGTTTTATTTCTGTTTCACCGATTAATTTTCCTTTGATAAACATTAGAGCAGTTGTGATTTTTTCGTGTTTCACACGTCATAAGTCAAATTTGCACTTAAAACCAAACTTCTGTTTTCACGATGGGTGTTTTAAAGGATACATGCGTCGATAAGTTAGTTATTATATATAAAAATTATGATGGTTAAGATTGGAATTATCAGCATTCAGGCATGAATAGCATAGAAACACAGTTGTTTGCAGTTCAACGTGTAACAAGATACCATTTCTCAAACAGCGTCTTTTCTGGAAATGTAACTGATTGGTGTCTTGGGCTATGTTACTGATTTTGCATTCCTACATCTCGTAATCATATAGTTCCATGAGCATTGATGTAACGATTGCGAGGAATAATGGCAACAACCATCCAGCCGGCTGGCTGGTGTCGAGAATTATTATAGTGGTGGCTGCCTGGCAGTGCTGGCCTGTTGCATTACGGCCAGAGGAAAGGGAGGCTGAATGGTTGGGAGTGGTCACTGCCCACATCCAAATGTTGTGTCCATTTCTGCAGTGTACATATGACGACGTATTTCGACTGCTAGAGTCTAGAGAAGCAGACGTAGAATATTACTATTAGTTCGACATTCATCTTCGTGGACCAATCTTTGATCGACTTAAGCCAAATATGGATTTGTAAGTTTTTTTAAATTAGATATGTCGGTTTGAGTACTACCACAATATAAGGACAAGATCAAATGTAAAATGGACCCTGTATTTTTGTACTGCAAAATTTAAGAGAAGGCACCCAAGAGCGAAAATTTGTAAAAATTATTATACTTTTTTGTTCAAAGTGGAACATTTGTTAAAAATTTTTACATGTATGAAAACTTTTGCGGTGTTATACACACTAGGTGGAAAGAAGACCAAATTAATAAATTGTTGTCACATTGTGGAACACTGCTAGAGATTTTATAACCCTATCTATGTGGTCTGTGTATAAAAATAGTTGTATCAAAAAGTCTGTTTTTCTGTAAAAGCTCTGCCTTAGTCGCTCAGTTATTAGTTTCCTGGCTTTGTTCATTTTTCTTCTATATTACAAATACTAACAAGATTATTGCTCGAAGTTTCGCATAAACGCTTCTCACGTGCTTTCATTATGCCGAAATAAAAACTACGTGCAATATTCTGGTGTACACGTCTGCAGAAAAGATACTCTTGCTCTCTATTACCAGGAGTTCTCTCAACTGAGCTCATCGACCATAGTTCTTTGACCACACTTCAAAGAACTCATTTCAGCTATTCGAATGAGTGACTACTCTTCCCATAACGGATACATCATTTGGAGCGAGGTCACTATGTCTCTGTTGTGAAGGAAATATGTCTCTAGGATGAGAGCTTAACAAAGGAAGAGTGGTCATCAGGGCTGAGTAGTGGTCATCGGGCGATGTAAGCGGTAAATGTGAGTGAAAAAGGGTCACTTGCTGAGTATCGATCAAAGATCACATATCGCCACTCCATAGTAATTTTGACCTCTCATCAGGATACACACCTTTATTTTATATTGTTGGATTATCTTTAGAATTACGTATATGGAAAAGGGCCACGAAATTTCCAACGTAGTTTTTATTTGTATCATCCTCCCCAATTTAAATTTTGCTGTAAAATTATTAAACAAAAATGAAAACCCATCTCGTGATTTGATGACATGGATTTGATCAGAATAACTGAACAAGACCTATTATAACGGCTTGAAAACTTCGAGGGTATCATGTTTCCCCAGATAAAGATGATGGATCTCGGATTTACATGTAAACGTTCATTGTTGTGATCCATCAACTTTGGAGCGTTCTTTGCTCATTTATTGTGGGAACAATCAAAAGCCGATATTATTTTTTGAACCGTTTGCATTCATATAAATGGAAGGAATGTACTTTTATTTCGCAGTTTGGCAACACCTGCTGTAAACTTCATCATCCAGAATTGTTTATAGTTTCATATCTCCATTGCTGTTATTTCCAATTCGTAAATCCTATTTATAAAGCGATGACTCGAATAGTTGCCTCATGCATGTTTGGTTGGTGTCTATATTTGGCATACTGTTTATTCATAGGTAATCTCACGGGAACCGTTATGAATAGTCCGAATATTTGTTTATGTCTCTTTGTATGGCACTTATATTTTATACCGATTTCAGAAATCCATGTTTTTGAATGCATATACTATCATCCTGATGACTTCATCTTCCTATTGAACATGACATCATTTGAGTTTCCCGATTTTTCTACTCCGTTATTTTCCCATCCCGATGACACAAAAGTAGCATATTCTGTGCATCGAAAATCGTCGCAAATCGCAAATCGGAGAGAATTTTCCAGATCAGAGAGGATAGCATTGGATTTGTTTGTATTAATGGGGAGAGAAAGAGAGAGAGATAAATGACCTATCCAAACGACCTTTCTTCCTCCCTTTTGCGACGATTCTAGAAATTTCGTCTCTCTTCGCTTTAAGCGCTATTTCCTCCGTATTCGTCATTTATGCCTTGCTCATTTATGTTCCTTGTATGTGTATTTACCGTTCCCACTTTCTTGTCTGCCCTATTAATGCAGACACAAAATCTGGATAATGTAGCTGTGATAAATTTTGTTCGCAAATATTTTTTTATTTTACTGCAAAATTTTAAGAGAGTTTTTATTTTTATTAATTTTAATTATTTAATAATAAAATTTCAATTTCCCACTTCTTTTTGGATTATTCTTGCAAATAATTTTTCCTTTCTGCACTTTTCTGGACAATCACAAAAGTATTTATTGTGGTAATTGTATGTAATTAATGCCTTTTACAGTTTTCAGACTTACAAACAAATAATAGTACTCTTTTTACAAAATTCGCGACCATTTTCTCATCTAACGGACAGCAAAGACATCACTTTTTGATTCGAGATTGATGTCATTAACTTTGTTTATTTGCAATAACGCTTGCGCAGACCCATAATCCGCAAGAAAAATTCGGGCATAAAGGTAAAAAGTCGCGGTTTGGGCAGCTGAGTTGACTTTAAGCAGAAGCTTCACTCGAAATAACGCCTTGGAAATGTTCAATGCTAAATAATAGTGCAAATGTACTTTGACTAAATTATTGAACAGAATAAGGAAACTCTAAGCATAGGTTAGAAAAACAGGTGTATCCTCACCTGAGTTACTCGAGATTTCACTCCGTATCTTCATTTTTCCTGCTTTTGATTCCCAAAATTATTCCATCTCCTCACTTTTTATACTTTTTATGCGTTTAATTCGTAAATTTGCAACAAAAATAAATATTTTCGATCTCCAAATTTCGTTATTTGCAAGACTGAAATAAATCCCACTTATGGACTGTTTTTATTTGTGTCACTTGACGAATCTCGCCAGAGAAGCCCTCGCCTTTTTAAAAGGGCAATTTCCTTCGCTTTAGAAACATGTTTACGTTTTGTGCCATTTCTCAATCGCTCTCGCTCTCAATTTCTCCTCCCGATATGATCGAATTAACTCGAGACTTCTTAAAGAGATAATATCATTCGATAATAATGACAGTTCCCATTCAATGATTTGCTTTGGATCCGCATCGAGTGCCTCAGGTGAATTGAATTATCGCGATTTTGGACAAATCGAATTATTTTTGTGCCCATAATTTTCAATAATTTAATTCGGAATAAAAATTTTGAGCACTTTGTTTACTATAATCGCAATATTTTTAAACTAAAAGTCACATTTTAAATTTTTACCCAAAAAGCCATATTACCTAAAAATATTTCCATGTTTAGCAAAAACGATTGTCTTTAAACTTTGTTGCTAAAAACACGTGCCTATATATTGTTGATATTGCTGGAGTTGTTCGATAACTTTGAGATGTGCCGCCATTGCTGCGCATCAAATTTGGCGCAAATTTGAAAATAATTTATTAGCTAACTCACGTTTCACGTGAGTAAACCCCAATTCTGATATTGCTAACTCCCTCTAGAATCGTATTTATTCATTCTAGAGGGAGTTAGCAATATCAGAATTGGGGTTTACTCACGTGAAACGTGAGTTAGCTAATAAATTATTTTCAAATTTGCGCCAAATTTGATGCGCAGCAATGGCGGCACATCTCAAAGTTATCGAACAACTCCAGCAATATCAACAATATCGGAACCGGTAAAGGTTCCCATATAAATCCTGGAACTGGTTCCCGGTTCCAGAAAAAAGTTATGGCGAAAATGTCTGCGGGGAGTTTTTACCGAGTGATTTTTAGCTAGACTCCCGATATATACAAAATTATTCCTCAACAATTTTCAAACTCCAAATTAAATCCCATGAATGAATTGGGACGAGAGCTGAGAGCAAACAAACCATAAAATTCTCGCTGAATAAACAATAGTGCAAAATTTTTATTTATTTAAGGAATTTCGTTGGGGAACTTTAAGAAATCTTCGACCTCTCAAATTTTATCTGAGAATTTTCGTCCGCATTCGTTTATTTTAAAATTTGGATGAACGCAATTTATTAATCTCGAGTGCTCAGCTTCTCCCTTCACTAAAGTGCATCTTCGGTATAAATCAGCCAAAAGTCGTTATTTTAACTTTTATTACACAAAAGTGCTATTCTGGCCATCGACGTGACAATAGCTTCTCTTAGTTTTATTTCAATCAGACAATTCGAGGTACTTTGACCTCAAATCCATGGCTATTTTTTCCTTCTCGAGCAAAACAACTTTCGCGACAAAAAATTGTACAACTAATCCCGCCTTTCTCATGAGAATAACAGCTACAAAACCATTGTTCTTCGCTCTAGACTTTAGTTTAGCAGCCGCTTTGTTTTTACCCCATTTTGTCGCCGTTTGACGCATTACTCATCGATGCCGAGAAAAAACATTTGCATGAGTAATAGTATGCATGTGAATGACGTCGGGAGGCTTGATTTCTGCAAAGGCAAAAATTGTACGGCTTATTTTTTTGAGGCGAAAGAATGCGAATTGTGGCTTAGACCTGCGTGTGCAGGCCTGTTATTATTTTCGCCGAGATAAGACCTATGGATTAAATACAAAGCAGAAAACAGCTTTGAAATGCTTATGAAAATTGTTCCGCAATTTTCTATTGCTTCGGATGGACTGACAAGACAAACGATACGGTAAAAATATTGATTCACGCAGTCACAATCTAATTTTACATGATTTCTACCGATTTCCACGCCCCGGAAACCTGAGTGAGATACCTTGTGGAGTACGTATGGGTCCCGGATTTAGCTAGAGTGAAATATCTTAATCACATTGTGTCGATGATTCTTGTGAGGGAATTTTAGGGACATTTTCCTGTAATAATCTCCTGGTAAATTAAAATCCAAAGTTTTTCACTACTGTTTCTTATGTAATTTCTCATCCAAAGTATCATATTATTTGTTTATATAAATTTAAATCCCCACCAACCGATAATTTTTATTGCCTCACTAATTTTATGGCTGCACTGATAAAATTTCGAACCATCCCAGCAAAATGGCAAGCAAGAAGTAAATAAAGTGACTTTTGTACTCTAGCAGGATTTGAAGTTTAGCTTTTTTCTATAACCTTTTCTGGCATAACGTTCAATACAAAAGCTGGTCTCGGATCAGCTTAAAGAACTGACCAGGAATTGTCCATGATTTTTGGTCATAATTTTTCCTTTCCAATAATAAATCTAACGGTGGCTTGAAAAATATGCTAAGCCTATAATTATTCGGCTGTTTGTTTGAGCGAAACTTCCGTTTTTCGCCTCAAGTGTTTTATAAACAACTCAATTTTAAATTCGTTCGCCTTAATTATAGAGGGACACGCTCCCGGCAGAGTGTGACTGTCACGTACTGTGACAAAAGTGCAAGCATGTGGGATGGTTTGTACTGAACGGGATAAATATGGAATATAAAAAATAGATACGTAGAACAAACGTATGATCTTTTATTACTTGGCTTAACAAACTTAAGAAAGCTTAATCCATACAATCCGTAGGAACATATCAGCAAGGTAATTATATAAATGTTACATAACGGCAACTGCGCAGCTGTTTTTCATGAGAAATATTCTATTCCCATAAATTAGAACCTTGGAGCTGACAGAAATAGGTTGTCATGTACCTGAACTTCTCAAATAAAAAAGTCTGAAGCAGAGCCAATCCTTCTTACGGGCAAAAACTTTAATCCGGGGAAGTTTGTGTGATGTAATATTTGAGATTAAGTAAATAATTTTATAGTAATTCATATATTACTTTTTCAATTTAATAAAATACAAGTCGATTTTCATCTTTTTTCGGAAGCATTCAGGCATAGCCCAAAAGCTTACTTTTCAATTACTCCGAGTTGGCTCTGAAATACACCCAACTTTCTTTTCTGTTACATTTTTGGCATCGCTGGCTTCAGCTCAGCTTTACAAAGCTTTGTCGATGCTGGCAGCAAAGAACGCTCCAAGTCAGCATTTGTTACATAGCGAATTTATCTGAGCCGAATTCCTTTGGCCGCCTGAAAAGTGGCAGCCGATTGGACGCTTACTTAACGCAGCAAAAACCACACATCACCGCAATAACAAATGCTCATTTCCAATTCAATTTGGTCACAAGGCACAAAGTCTATGAGAAAAAAAGAAGCCTAAAGAGCCTGTCGGTCAGCCGGCAGCGTATCCGAAATTAATTTCGGCATGATTTTGCCATTCACCAGCTGACTTTCATTCCCATTTTATAAACGCTATAGTTTGTACTTCGGAAATATCGGAATATTTTGGATAATAGCTCTTAGGAAAGTTTCTTTTTACTTCCACCCAAATACAATTTTTTATATGAAACTGCGAATTTCTTTGAATGACACATTAAAAATTTGAGTTTTCAGTTTGCATTAAAAAAGTTCTAGTTATCATTTATTATTTTGGATGCAAATATCGCACTTCTCACAAAAAAACATATTCGCATATTGTTTCGTCGACGTAAAAACTTCCCTTTCGTTCCAAACCAAAGCAAATATCCATATCTGATCGAGATATCTTCCACTGATTCGTAAGCAAAAATATTTGCGTCTTTTTATATTCTCAGTCCCTTTGGCAAATAGCCGGGTCTACTTTCCAACAAATAACCGAAAAGAGCGCAGAATACACCCAAATTAGAAAAAGAACAATGTACATCCCAATAGGACAACATTGTGGCACTAGACCGAGCATTGTCGAAGACGGCCTCTCCCTCCCAATTAAATTTTAGGCGTAAGTAACACGAGACTTTTCCGGATTTGAATCAAAACTGGTCGCAAATTTTGTCCCCAGTTTTATATTTCGGAAATTTGAAACATTCCGACAATGCAACATATTAGTTTCACGTATCATAAATTATTGTCCTCAATTATCCCAAATTTTGTCAACTTGTTGCAAAATTTCTCATCTTCCGCTCCAAAACTCTAATTTCATCCAATTTATCAAAAATTATCTCACGAGAGAGTTATTCCCCTGAATTCATAACGGAATAGTCTTTGTTGCATTATAGCTCTGGCCCATTTTTCTCACTCTCATTTTAATTTTGTTGTGAGCCCAATGCTAGCTGCCAGCCAGCTGACTGCTGCATTTACATAATTTATTTGTGATCGGCAGAGGCCATTCCAGACAAACAATTTCCCAATCCAATATTTCTGTTCGCAGTCCGAAACCGTTCCCATTAATATTTCTGAATGGACAATGACCTTGGCACAATTTCGTCTCGCCGAGGTAAAAATGAATATTTATTGAGAAGGTGAGAAATGAGAGGAAGTGTATTCCATAAAAATAATCCTCCAGAAAACATTTGAGAGACAAAAGAAAATTATAAAGAAATTAAAATGCTTATAGTTTAAAATTCGTTAAAAAAATTTAAGAAGTTGTCATTTCCAATATTTTGATTCCTTTGAATAACATTTTCGATAAATAAATTATAACTTAAAGTCTGGTCTACTTTTTTGTAATCAAAAAGAGAAACTCATTTAAAAATCCGTAAATTTTGCAGTTACGTTTGTATTCTAATCTTTGATCAGAATTGCAATCTGCTATAACAAAAATAGCGTTGATAACTAAAGTTTTGATGCACGCGAAGTGTAAAATCACGAGCGTTTTATTTTCCGCCGGATTTTAATTATTTTAAATTAACGATGTCCATTTTCCGAGCTCTATTGTGATTTATATCACGCAATCCAAAGTTGCGTGTTCTTACCCAAATTTCTGGTGTCTTGAAAGATTTTTGTATCCGAATCGTGGGTGTTGGAAGTGTTATATCACGCATTTTACAGGATCTTTCAGATACTTAATCAAGGGATTTTAGAGAAAAGCTTCAAATTTGACTAAGCAGATTATAAAATGTTCACTTTTCTTCCAACTCTCCAGCCTGCTTATCCAGAAATGTGCGCAGTCAAAAATGCGAATTTTCCTTAATTGACATCTCTCCCCCCACTGTCACGTTCTCCTTTGGACAATTCCAAAGGGACTAAAGATCCTCACTTTCCATTCTTTGGCTCTCAAACATAAATTGAAATTTGACTTTCCTCCTCCACAAAAAAATTCATTTCCGCATCTATGTCCCTCCTATAAAAACATTCACCATTGAAGGACAACAAAGGAGCTGTCATCTGGCGTGGAAAGTTCAATGAAAGATCAAAAACAGTGAAAGAAAAACGGATATTTTTAAAGGTTAAACATAAACTTTTAAAAGTCGCGAATAGGCGCTTATATAGATCTAAGCAAAATAAAATAAACTCTGTTTCACTAATTATGGAGCTATATAAGAGGACAGTTGGTAATTTCCGTGAAAAAAAATACAGGAAATTTGTTAAATTCAAGCTTGAAAAAGGTCAATTTTCATTTGTTTTCGTATAAATGTTCAATCTTCCGAACTGCGCTATATCGAGGCTTCTCCTGCAGCGCCACCCCCAATTTCTAAGATTTCATAATATCTAAGTCTTCACAAACAATAACAAGTCTCTCGCGCGCTTAACGACAAGGAAGAAAAACCTTCTTGGCAAAAACGCCAAAATATTTTTAGCTCATTCTTTCTCTGCGACCTTCAATGTCTCAACATTCGATCTTTGCTCTCGCCTCTCTCTGTACACCGTCTGTATTTCCAGAATGAATCCACTCAAAACCACATCTTGGATTTCTCTCTTTTCGTGAGTGCGTGTGGCCCCGAGCGTCACGTACCTTTGGCGTCTGTGTTGTCGCGAGCATATGTTTTGTAGGCAAAGCTGACAGCAAGAATTATTGCGAAATTCGGTCGAGCGCTCTTGGGCGTTCGGCTGTGCAGTCTTGACAGCTCGCTGCGATCCCAGCGATTTAAATCTCATTTATTCATCGCTGCGGAGTCATTTTGTTTATTCCGCGAGTTGCGGTTCGGCATCGGAGTCCAAAGTCTGCGAATGTGTTCAAAGCACACCCTAGTTCGGATTCTCGAGACTTTAGCTTTGTTTTCGAACGCCTCAATCCGGAGAACTCACCTGCGCTCGGTCAATAGTCTCCCAAGTAAACTTCCAAGCATCGATCCATCTATATAAGTCAAGCTGGATTAGTTAGGAAGGGTTTGGATTTAATTCATAAAAGCCAGTTTTATGCAAAATAATTGGAACTAATTCTATGTTCATTGAAAATGAAATGATCATTTCAATGATCATTTCATGAAGACAATATTTTAGACAAGCAAATATTTTAACAAAAAAATGGATGGTTTTGTGACACTTTTTGGCCTACTGTCTACCACTCGGTCAAAACACATTTACTTTTATGATCGGAAATCGACTGTACTTCCTTCTTCCCAAAAACACCTTTCAAAACACACTATTATCCTGGACAATACCGCTGCCAGACATCTTCCACAGAAGAACCAATGCTATTTTTCTCATTTTTATGTAATGGTTTTGTTTTCATTCCTCAGTTTTCAAATTGTCAAATGCCGCTCAATCCTCCAAATTGGTCTTTAGAGCCAATTTCCGTCTGCTCCGTTTTAACTAGTTCAAATCGTAGGCACGTCTTAGTGTTTGTTGTTGTAATCTTATACCAGTCAGAGTATTTCTTACTAAATTCAATATTAAATTTGACTTAATCCGGGATTTCTCGGACCTTAGTGAAAACAAAGCAATGCTTTGGCTTATATCTACTAGACAGCCGATTGTTTTGATGACTCATTCCAGAGACTTATTTGGATATAGTCACATGGTAATGGGAAAATATTTGGTCTGTTAAGCGGTAACCCAAGCACGCTCGGCCACCTTTGACGCCAGTACGTATCCCAAAAAAGGGAAGTGCACTCGACTTCAGCATTCGGCGTTCCCGGAAATTTTGGTCCGTTCTGTTGTTTTCCCAGTCAAAACACAGTCTGAAGCATACACAATGAGGGGACCCATGCGGGGTGTCACATGGCCAATTTCCCAGGCAATTCCCTGAAATTACTCCGTTCCCGTATAATCAAGAAAAAAGCAGTCTGGCGTCAAAATGTGTCCTTTTGTGAGAAAAATACCTAGTATTATCGGGAAAGAATTATTCCAGGAAAATGCAAATTTTTTTCTTAAACGTTTTTTCTTTTTCGTAAACAACTATAGGGGGTATACAACGAAGCTACGAGGGGTCCAAAATTTTGAAACAGAGCCTAAGGCTCTAACAGTAATATCCGCAGAATAATGGGTCGATATTTGTGACATTCCGTTGTACTCCCAAAATATCCAAAATGTTTAAAATTGTAGTTTCGACCATCCGTTGTTTACAATCACGTCACCCGAAGTCTCAATATGATGCATATTCATTTTGGAAGGATTGAATAATGCGTTCGTTTTTGCTCCTCCAAAGTATCCGTCCTAAATTTTGAATGCAAAAACGTAATGCTCTTCCGTTCTGTGTCGCAAACAACTTTCTACTTTTCGTCGCAAGCGGACACCAAAGCTCCCTTATCAAATTGCCATTAAACACTCCCTCCGCACTGCTGCCAGCTACGAATTTTTTGCCTCGCTAAGCACCGGAGCTATTCTCGTCCTCATTTCCATTACCGCGACTAAAATCGCTACATTTCGCATTCATCCGAGTATAGTAAAGTAGCCCATTTTAGGAGCTAAGATGATTTTTGACGCGCGTTGGCATTTTAGTAATCTCAAAAGGCGAGAGCCTCGGGATAAGTAGTTTAGTGCACTTGGACATTAATATCGGAAACACTCTTAATAACATCCTTAAATAGCGAACGCCCTCGGCTATCCCCCAAGTAAGCGAAAGCTGTCAGTCCGTCCGTGACCTGGCCGTTAGACCCCTTTTACAGGGTATATCTGGCCAAGTGATAGCTTAAAATGTTCGTATAGACGAACTGAGTATGTTTTTAGCAAAATTTAGACCAAAATGTAGACTAAATTTAGACAAAATTTTTTAGACAAAATTTCTGAAAGGCATTTTCGGGGGTGTCTATTTCCGTCGGTCAGGTTTTGTCCCCCTTTTTCGGGGAAGGCATTCTTAGGGGTGTATATTTCACCCCTAAGACTGATACACACTGGAGTCCTGTGAGGGAGAGGGTCGGGCGCGGAGCGCCCGACCCTCTCCCCTGGAATGTGAGGGAACTTAGAACATATACTCCCGAACAACATTCTGACCGCTGATGGCGGTGCGCGAAGCGCCGCTGATGCACGCTAACCGCTTCCTAGCTTGGGAGAGCCGCGTAGCGGCTCTCCCAAGCTAGTGTCACTTATTACTAAGCTCAATTTTTGTGTTCACTCTAATTTTCAATATTGAGTGGAAACGTATGAGAATATAACTGCCAAATATGGCTCTCATAAAAATTCGTTCATAAATATTCCGACATACTTTTTTTCAAGCCCCGAAAAAGTTAGCACTTTTCTCATCGCTTCATTTGTTTTACCATTTTTCCCCTTTAAAACTTGTTTCCAAAATAGAAGTTGGCAATATTGGAAAGCCCTCTCTCGTCCGAACGTCGATTTAACAAATTCAAGCGCCCGTTTTAGCCGTCGGTTCATTACTGCCAAAAGTTTTCCCTTCCGGAAAGGCCAAAAATAAAGCGGGTCAGTTATTGTTTTTTGTTTTCTTTGTATTGAGTCGTCGCACTCTTTCTCGAGTTTATGGAAAAGCGACACAAAGTAGGTCTCCAACTCGAGTCCCTCGACCGGAAGCGATTATTGAGAGTGCGGACCCATAGGGCTTAGAGCTTTCCCGGGATTAGGAACGGCACTTTTAGAGCCCTTCCGAATGCACTTCAAACCATTCGAGCAACTCTTTCCATATGTCGCCTTAGGGTTTAGCTAGCGAAAGTGTCTTAGAGCGTTGGCATGCTTAAAACTAAAAACTGTCGAGTCGGAAAGCGCATTTTCTCTGACGCGTTCGCAGCTCCGAACATTCCGAGCAAAGAAAATCACTAAAAATATTTGTTTATTTTAAGTCGGAAAATGGCACTCCGTTAATGCATTTTTTGTTTTGCTGGATGTTAATTAACGGTAAAAGAGAAATACACAAATTTAGCTCAGCCGTAGGCTTTAATGCAGTCTATTTTTGTTTATAAAATGAGCATAGCTTTAGTAAAGTTTAAGCGAAACTAAAATCTGATAAAATCGAATCCTTTTTTAATGTTTCAAATTTAAAAACATTTGCCATATTTGTCCTTTTCAATTATTTTTCTCTCCTTCGATCCATTTCGCACAAATAAAAAGGTATTGTCGCCTCTTTTTAATGACCTTCACTCTTATCATTAAACTAAAACCGTTCACTTTATGAGTTCGACTTCGTCACGAATTATTTTCTCTCGCCTACAAAAGTTGACCAAAATGTTGATCAAAATCCAAAAATCGCATTTTCCTTAAAAAACAAAGAAATAAAAGAAAATTCCTCCAAACATGTGTGAAATGGAACCAACGGATGAAAAATGGCCACTCTCCGGAGAATGGATTAATGGCTGTTTGGAAAATAAAGGAGAAGACAAAGGCAGTTTGTTACTCTCCGGGACGAAGGGTCATGTGGTCTCCGAGGAAATTCTCAAAGAAAAAAGCGCCGTTATCTCTCGCGAGGTGTCTTCCTCGTTGCTTTTTATGTGCTTGTTTGCGGGATTGCTTTACTCTATGTGTTTTGCTAATGTTGCTAACGACCTCGGGATTTTGCCCTTTATTTTTTGTGAGAGTTGGAACAAAACTCCCGGGATTTATTAATGAGCCTTATAGAATTTCGCGAGTTCTCGTCATACACTTTTCCGAATGAATTCGACCTTTTGCTTCAGGTGCTTTGATAGTGTTTCTTTCGAACTGGATGCAAAATGATTCAAAATTTCTGTTCTTTGTTTCTTTTGTCCTTTTATTAAAGAATTATTTTGAAAAATCGAACAAATGAGGGCTCATTGCTACCAAATTCTAATTTGTGTGTTTTGATAGTTTCTAATTGCATATTTTATAATCATCTCAAAAAACATCATCACATTTTCTGTTGTGTTTAACTGAGTTTTACTTTTCACTAGCTTAAGCAAGTTTGCTAAAAGAACGCAATTTGCCATATATTTTTGTCACATCCTGTGCAAAGGCCAACAAGGAAATGTTTCAATCAATGTTTCTCCAAATTAACTTAAAAGCAAATTATTGCATTAAGCAAAGTTTGCTCTCCTAAATTTTTATTTCCTTATCAAGTCCAAACAATTTCATTTGGGATTTTGCACCAAATTGCATTTTACGTGCTTGTCCCTTACGTCCCGCATCCACACATATCCATAGAACACTCCAGAACATGCCACACGGCCACATTAATGACATGCCCTGAGTCGAACGCTCGCTCGTCTCATCACACATTGTCAACAAGGTCCTGGCCAGCCAGCGTCAACAGCCCCACAGGCCGCTGTTTCCTTTTGCATTTTCCCAGGCCACAGGAACACAATCCCAACTCTCAAGGTCACCCCTCTGCCCGCCACTCCCCCTATGGGGGTGGACGTGCGCTGATAAACAAAACAACAGCGCTCTGCCCCTTTCGAACAGAGTCGAAAAAACTCATATGGGCACGAAGACTGGCAAGAGCAAGAGATATGTTTGCCAGTCTCCACTGCGCTATATTCGTATTCATTTCACCGTCAGGTAGCTTTCTTTTTTACCCTTCAGCTGTCCTGTGCTCTCCGCCATCTATACTTTCTGTCAACTGTCTAACTATCTGTCATCAAAATTCGCATATATGTAATCACTCTTATTTCGACTTGTTTTCGGTTCGCGCATTTGTCTCTGATTTTCCATTTTCTGACCATTTCTCTCTTTCCACATATTTTGTAGCCCCATTTTCAACATTGTCCCTTCCACAAAGACAGCAACGCCTTCGCTCTCTCGCTTTCTACAGTCCCTTCTAGCCGCCCCGTTTGAACAGAGAAGAGCGTTTCTCTGGCTGTCTTTTCTGTAATGTTTCAGGGCACTCTGACCGTCATGTCCCTGTTTATTTATTCATTGGTCTGGCAGCTGTGATGGCCACAGTGCCCGCTTTTGGACACAATGGCTCCGTGTTCGCCGTGCGGAGTTGAGCGCTGACCACAGCACACAGAATATAAATTGGCCGTCCTATTTTCGCCGTTCGTATACCCCTTGTGCAACACTTCTATTTTTCGCACGTAATTTTTAGTGAACAAGGAAAAACGGCATTGGTCTCGGCCGAGGACTCATTCTTCGGGCACTGAGTCTTGAGCCAGTCTCTGTTCTTACCCATTCATGTGGCCAACTATTACTTTTACCCACAACTTCTTTTGTCTCTGAGATTGTTCTCACGTTGTTTGCGGGAAAGCATACATTTCTGAAGCTCAGGTGAACGAAATGGCTTTCCGGTGCACTTTACGACTTTTCACACGTTTTTTTAGGTGAGTAATCGTTTTTTGGTACCGACAGCTGTGAGATTTATATGAGAATTCGTAATTTAAATGAGAACTTTAGTAAATATCCTCCAGCTTACGATTTGTTTTAACGTTTTTTAATTAGTTTAGAAATTTTCATTGTACGAAATCTTAAAATACGGCTATTTTAGGTAACTGTTAACTAAACTTTCGCTGAGGTATAATCCGACTTTTGTGAAAAGTAATAACATTACTTTCCCGACCCTCGTCGACAGCCAACATGTCGTATATTTGCCAATCAGAGACCTTAGAACGTCAAATATCCGACTATCATTTTATGATGTATATTCATTTTCGTTATTACTTTCTGATGTCAATCATATTTTCGCCGAGAGCTGTCGTTATGATAAACCCTGGTCCGATTTCTAATTAATATTTCTGGATACGATATCCAAAGGATAATTGGAGCAAAGATTTCTCTCTGACTTTTTGAAACTTTTCCCTTCCAAATTGATGTCCTTTCCTCAATTAAATTGATTGCTGTGCAAAAGTGAATTTCTTGCAATTCTTTGAATTTACGTGCACCTCCCTATCATTTCCACGCCGCATGTTTTTCTCGGTGGGTGTGGGCCGGAATTGAACGTATCGAGACCAATTTCGTCCTCTCCTCTAATCCAATTTCTGTCAAGTTTGTTCTTGTTTTCTATTGACACTCACGCGCTTGAATCGCCGCCGATTCAAATCGGCGCGCTTTGTTTGCAAAAATGTGTGTAAATACATTCCCGATTTTTATACCGCGTTCAATTTTTTGTTTGTTCCACACCGTTGGGCAAAATTCCGTTCAGGAAAGCAGCGCACAATTGCGCGTTCGCATGCGCCGAACGAATTAGTTCATTGTTTCTGTTTTGGACAGGAGCGTAATGAAATTTTTGCCAAAGCATTGCTTTTGCTGTCAAATGCAAAATTTCCGGAGTTTTGGGATAGCTATAATAAGATCCCAGGGGAATCCTTTGTTTATGAAGAAAAATGTAGTTTTAGTAATGGAATTTTTGTGCCCTTTTAAGTGATACCGTTCGTCATAAGTTCCAACAATTTAAAACCAAAAGTTTCCAAAGGTACTGCTCTACTGTAAGCGAAAACTGAATGTAACTTCCCTCGCTTGTTTACGAGTTTCCATTATTTTTACCCAAAATTCAATTTTCATTCAATTACGAGCAAATCGATCAATTTGCACTTTAAAATTCCAATTTTACACCTTTCCTCAAATTTCACGTGAGGCCCTGTGATCAGAAATTGCTTTTTTCCGCCCTTCCATTTTCTCTATCTACTTTAAAACTTGATTGACATCACTGTGGAGCACTGCACACACACAGCTGCAATTTTCTCTTTTACTTTGACGAAGGCACTGCCAAAAATGTTTCGACGAGATTCAATATGAATGGCGATGGATTGCCTCTAAAAGAAGAACAGAGCAGAACTGAGGCCTTGAGTATTGATGGGGCAGCCACCGGCCTCAACCCGCTCCCCTTCAGTTGTCCCACCCGTCAGGGACCATAGAGACCGGCCTCGAAAAGAGCGAGGGACGGAAAAAGCAAAAGGAACACAATTTTAGTCTTTGCCCTCTTCCAACAAAAAACAAAAAGATCGCATCAAGAGAGGGATTGTGTTTCCAAAAGACCATTTTAAAAGAATTCTAAAGGGATTATTCAACCTTTGAATATTTGTTCTGGAATTTTGCACTTTAAAGGACATCTCCAGACATTTGTTGGATTTGTGAGAAATGGGGCATTTTTAGACTTCTGACGTTTTTTAGGATATCTAGGTCCTGTAAATCTCTGGATAGCAGTTTAAAGGATGACTATGATTCCGAATTATTTTTGTGGCAGGAAACAACACCGCCTGGCTCCTGAAATAATAAGTAGCTTTTCAAAGTAAAGCCGTCTGAGCAAGTCACATTTTCTAGACTTTTTTTTTGTTTAAAAGCATTTTTATTGCCATAAACACAAAAGAGAAAAGGCGACCACGTGCTTCCATACAACTCCCCTATGGGGTGATGATTCTTTTGTTTGCGAAACGCAATCAAAAGAATCGGCCATCGGCTGACTCAACATCCCTGACTTTTTACAGACAAAACATTCAAACATAAAAAGTCTTGAAACAAGCCAAAACATTGCATTCCGATCTAAGCTGTGCTCGGACGTACCAGTCGCGATGTTGCGAAAACAACTTTTGAAGATATTTTTGATGGTCAAAAATAAAACAAGTTCCGGTTTTGAAACAGTTTTGGTCCTTACGTGACTCACAAGTGAGCAGGAATGAATCCTGATGGTTTTCTTTATAAGCGTGGTGATAATGATTTTTCAGACGAAAAGAAATAAGTCCCTATAAGACTATCCTAATTGCCGAATACTTTTAAAACTTTAACTTTTATAAAACATCTTGTTTCATTTTATGCAATGAAAACATGAGCTCATTGCAAAAATGAGCTGACGATCCAAACACAACAAAAAGGTATTCTTTTTAATCAAAAAACAATCACTCATTTCATTATTTTCTTTTTGTTTACGTCGATCCTTTTTCCCACGACTTTTAACATTACAAACTGAAACAAGGCACAGCCAAAACAAAATATTTTATGTCTTTTGCTTTAAAAACATCGCCGCTCAGTCTTGACAACTCGCCAAAACATATTTATAGTCGCCACCTTCACAGAGCAAAAACCTGCCCTTTGGCGATCGATGACGAAAAGCGCAGCCTTGTGCTTTTAATCAAAACAATGATTGTGTTGCAAGAGCGAATGTGCGCCTTGAATCATAATAATTCTCGCAAACATAAAAGCAAGGACGTCTGACATATGGCAATGGAAAAGGTGCTCCGCAAGAATGAATGGTGTTTACCTCAAAATCGCTATCCAAATGCGATGTGTTTTCGCGCGAAATGGCAATACTCCCGTTCTTGCGGCGTTCTGTTCAAGGTCAAACGTATTTTTCGATATAAATCATTTTCCAGACTTCTCTCCAGCGCTCTAGCGAACGAAAGAATTTCGATCCGAAAAAGCTTGGATACCAAATTCCATAAGCCTAACACCGAATAGACTTTTTATCAGAGTTTGGTCAGTGAAAATTGAGATGTGATTTTTGAATACTAACTCTGGCCGAAAGAAAAATATTTCCTGTTTATCCGAAAACGGTCGTGAGAATTTGAGATTTCGATTAATGCATTTTTCGTAATCAAATAATGGCGCCGATTTTAAGTCCAGAAATTTCGTGGGAATTCCACAGGAATATAGCCGGGATAACGTTAATAACTTAATTAAAACAAACGCCGTGTGACTTAACGCGATCCGAGTCGATACAAATGAAAACATTTTTTTACTAACTTTTTGGTAATTTTTACAGTTTTGAAAAGAAACTGTTTCCCGGTGGAAAGTATACGCCGAGATCAAAGGTATCATTCTCAAGTCCGAATCCATATTTCATTCGCATAAGCCAAAACAGCGCTCATTAATTCAGAATTTAACCCATTCAGGCGAGAAAGGTGTCCAAAGACCACCTTTATCAGTTGCTCTTTCCATTCTGTCACGCTTTTTATTTACAGTCCCAAACGGTATGGAGCCTTTATTATTTTTATTTTTAAAGCGTTATTACTGATTAGAAATAAATTGGGTATACAATCTGCAACGATCGCATCTCCAAAGACCTTTAAGACAATTTATCAGTTGCCTTATCTGTCTCGCCTTCTCAGCCCATCTCACGAGAGCGCTCCTCAATGTCTGACAGTTTCATTTCTCCATCACCTACTTACAAATATAAAGGCTTCCGTCTCTGTCGGCTGGGCATTAAACTCCCAAATTTAGTCGACGTCTGATCGGTTTTAAAATTAAGGATCAGCGTTTGTCATAGACCAAATTCTGAACCAGGAACTTTGTTTCAAGATCGGGAGTAACGCGATAAAACTTTTGAACCTGGAAACTATTGTGTTTAATTTTACCTAAAATAAAAAGCAAACATTGCGATGTAAATTTTTCATTCCCAATCGCACATTCGACCTTTTATATCACGAGGAAGCGTTGTTCCCTAATGGGACAGAGATCAGAGCATCCTCACAGCCACAATCCCATGCCCTTTGCTATTGAATAATCATAAGTCTGATGATCGACCGACGATCGCTCGCTAACGGTCTTCGATCTGCGGTCCGAAAATAAAAGAGCTCCAACTTATTTCTGTACATATTTCCGCTCAGCTTTCGATTTATTTATTTCAGGCCTTCCCGTTCTTCGATCGGCAAATTTAAATCTGGCTTATTATTTTTCGTTCCTTAGAAACATTCGTCCTGCTTTATTGTCAACACATCCCGCCCCTTTCCGGTGATTTCATTTCAGCGATCGCGATTTCTATATAAATCCTGCGATTGAACTTTTATTTGTCAGTTCCCATTTATGTCGAGATTTATTAAATAATTTTATCCAGCTTTATTCCGTTACATAAAGTTTACATTTAAATACCAACTGCCGTATATATTACCTATATATTATATACTAAACGTTCCAAATTCTAACTCATTTTCTTCCAGAAATGTCAACCTCCTGTGCCGTTACCAGTCAAATGCGCCGCGTGGAGCTCCTGCGCGAGAGCCTTGAGCAATCCCTCAAGAACCTGAAACAACAACAACAGTACTCGGTGCGATCCATTGGAAACGGGCAAGAGCTGGCCACAAATCAATCCCAAACCGAAAACACGACCAAGGAAAACGGTTCTGGAGTGAAAAAGGAACTCTTTGCGGGTAGCATCAGGCGACCACTTTGCATCATATTTCAGTCTCCGACCACGGCGGTTATTCAAATTTCGGTGGGTTTTTTAAATTTTAACTTGTTATCAAATATTCAGCGCAGCACTGTACTTTATAATTTTTTCACAACCTTTGAACAACAATAATCATAGTACTGACTTTCTCATTTCCAGGGTTCGCCACATCGAAAAGCCACGGATCAGGTGTCTCGATTCCAAGTTTCGCCGATTCCGAACGCCCCACCGGCCATGCGCCTGCACAACTCCGCGACATATTCACACAAAACCTCCACCTCATCTCCGATTTCTCGCCCAAATCCGTCCCCATCTCCGCCTTCAAAGCCATTGCGTGTGATTGTGCCGCAAAACAACCCTGTTAGCGCTTTGGCATCGCCTCCGGCAGACAGTGGATTTGGCACAGGTGCGGAAAGCACAGACAATGAGACCCAATTGCCGAAACCTATCTCGCAGGAATCAAATAGCACTTTACAATTGGGATGTTCGCCGGCAAGGTATGCGAAAATTTGGTTTAACAAAAACTTCGCAAAATTCAAAATTTGTAAAACCAAAGCATTTGCATAACATTTCAATATTCGTTTTGACTTTCCAATGTAACCAATTTACTGTCGCCTATGAAATTAACGGCTCTTGTATATTTCTACCAAAAACACTGCAAATTCAGTGCAATGACTGTCAATTTTAGCAGCATTGACTCCGGATTCGCCTCACCTGCCGCTGGAGAATTCATCCTTCCACTGTCCCCAATGTTGCATTCTACAAACTCAACTAATACCTATCCGGGCACAACGCGCCCCATCCTGAAGTACAATTTTCCTGCAACGGGACACCCGAACCCGCAGTTGGCAGAGGAACAGCTCGAATGTGGTTTGAAATTCCGACAAAGGAGCGCTAGCGAATGCTTCATTGAGGCTTCAAGAAGGCTCTTTATTGGGAGAAGGTCGAAAAGTGAGGGTCAAGAGGAGGCCGTTAGAGAAGCAAAAAAGCAGACCGCTAATTCAATTTTGACAGGTATGGATTTAAACATTCGAAATTAAGCATTCATAAATTTGTTCATTTATGTATCCCGAAAATATATCTAGATATTTTAAATTAAAACTTTACCAGCTAACATAATGCTTGAAATTGTCTATACGTATAACTTTTTTATATTCAGCAATCACTGGTCGAAAAGGCGGTCTGTCCAGTCCAAAGACTCCCCCTAGCTGCTTGGTTCAACACTCCACAACCGCCCAAAACAACTCGACAAATGGTCTCAAAGGCATTTTGAAAAAACCTCCTCCTGTCCCCAGCGAGCCTCAACCTGCTGGATCGGCCTTAAAGCGAACTTCAACTCGATTTGCTGGATTGTCGCGATCCGTGAGCGAATGTCTTGGAGATGAGGATTTGACTCAGGTATGCAAAATTAAGCTATCACAAGTAAAACAAATTGACCCCAAATTTGCAGGCTTTCAACGGCATGGTCCTGAACCAATTGTGCACTGCATCCCAAAATTCAAATTCCACGGCAACTCAGGGTTCAGACTCATCCCTAAATACAGAACCGGCGACAAATCCCGGATCGGGCGACAGCTCCCAAGACGAGTCCGCCAAAATGAATGGGGACGATGAAGGCTTAGAGCCTAAGACGAGAACGAAACGGGTTTCGTTCAGCGAGCACGTGCAGGCCAGAATTTACAGATCCAACAGTTCGATATTGGGACAGAAGAAGAAAAACGAGAAGAAACAGCGATCCAAACGAAGGCGGTCTGAGTCAGAGTCTAACGAAAGTTCGACTAGCGTTGAGGTATGTTTTCTTTCATTATTATTTGTTGTATTATTTTGTTGACAAATAATTAAAAGCCAATTTTAGCACTCATCGAACGATACACCGAAAAGAAACGGGACAGTAAAGGCAACGGCTGAAATGACACAAAACAACAATGAAATCGGTAAATATTTTTCCAAAATATAATTTATATGCAGAGTCGGATAAAATTGTACAAAAGTAGCTTCACTATTTATATATTTTCACAAATATTTAAATCTTTTATTTTAACTTTATCACTTTAGGCATAACTCAAAACGCCAATTCGCAAAGCTCCGAATCCGACGCAGAAAATATCACACCATTTTCGCGACGGGACAGTGGAATAGGTGAGATCCAGGAAATCGTTTCTTCTTCCGAACTTGTTGAATCAAGCACTCCGCCACCGACGCCTCCAGTAAAGAAGCCTGCGTTCTCGGCCCAGGCGAGCTATCCTTGCTCTATCACTCAGAATGTCATCGCCTCGAAGAGAGTGCGACGTTTGGTTTCCTCCGACTCGGCCATAGGCGAGGAAGTGCTTATGGAGGAGATTGAGGCTTAGACTTTGTATCTAGTTGTTGTTTAGGCAGGCAATTTCCATATGAGCTGCTTGAATTAAAGTTGAGAAATGTTACAATTTCATATGGAATCAAAATTTTGGCAACATTTTGTGAATAATTAGAAAACTCGCAACTTTAAGAAAGCATTCACATCGGAAATTTGCAGCCGTGTTATAATCCTGTATATTTATTATCGCTCGCTCTGGGTAGTGTAAATACTTGTTTGATAGTCTTTAGTCGTAGCGACTTACAATTTCCTCTCCCTTTAAGTCTTCCTTAATATCCGTTGGCAAATGCCAACCAATAATTGTGTATATGCATAGGAAAGTACCAATTTTAATGCTAATACGAGTCTTCTTTAAATAATTTTATTTGTTATTTGACGATACAAATCGAATGAATTCCTCTGTTCTTTGACCTTTGACATTTCCAATTCTGTCACAAAACCGAAACGTGTTCATAAATTTCTTCCAAGTCGAAATTATAATTAATTTGTGATTAATTTAATCAATTCCTGTGTTGATTTTAATTGTAATGTGTAAAATAATTCAAATGTATTTGTTTTGGTTAAAATAAAGCTAATAATGCAATGCATTCGAATTTATTTGCGCGTTCAACAAACGAATATTAAAATTCGTCAGATAAAATTAGAATACGAAGAATTAATTTTGCATATTAAAAATTGGATAACGATTACGTTTTACGTGCAGCAATTATGGGCTAGTTATAGAGCGCAATTAGCGTCCATAAGGGATTCGCTTTATAATTTGTTGTTAATAATGAGCGTCACGGGAATGAGAAAGCTCGATAGAAGACGTAGGATTTATTTCTATCCAAATATGCCAGAATAATAGCGTCATAAATTGTTGTCCAAGTCAAGAAATGTTCTTAAAATAATGAATATCGAGTATTCTTTGTGGCATCGACCAGACGAAGTTTAAAAGTTCTGCAAAAAATTTTGGCAAATAATGATCAATCAATATTGAACACATATAAGACTTCAAGACATCTTCGAGAGTAATTTTCATAATGTCGAAGTGGTTGAAGCCTTAATTTATATGAAGTTCCTGAGTTTATCCGTTTTCATATTCATCCTGATTGATGAACTTTAGATCTCTATATTTATAAGGTAGACGACAAAGATTGCGGTGTTTTATTTCCAATTCCTACAAAACATCCACTGTTTTTATTGTGGTTTGTAACATTGAATCATCATTGATTGTATTTCATTGATAAGTGAAAATGTGGCATAAATATTGAAACATTTAACATCGAAGATCCAAATCAAGTTTCACATTTTGATGTTTGACGATTGATCGCAGAGCGAAAATATAAGCAAATGAAACGAAGTTACATTATGCAAACAATATCAATTTAAATAATAATGAAGAATCATTTTAGAGTCTGAAAGTCCACAGCTCGTATACATGAGAGTATGCGGAAGTCACTTTTACGCGTTCGAACCGGAATAATTGAGCCCGACTCTTGTTTATAATCACAAAGCTCCTTAGATTCTTTCTAAGAAAGCTTTCTGACAACATTTAAACTAAACTATCGGAGGAAAATTTCACATTATATGTAAAACTTGTGATTTTCGCTGTTTTAAAATGGATTAGCGGCAGCGTAACATCTGCCACCCGACAAGCGCCACCCCGACATCTGCCACCTTCAACTTTTCCTTCAGAATCTTATTAAATCGCTGGGTCAAAAAAGACATAGGAACGATGGGCCGCAGACGGTTAGAAATACACACTATTTCGTAGTCACTGTCGCACGCAGAGGCTGTTCTCTAGTATGAAGTGGGAGCTGTCGCGGTGGCAGATGTCGGGGTGGCACTTGTCGGGTGGCAGATGTCCCGGTCCCATCATCTCGATCAATAAGTATAGAGTATATAATACAACAAATTGTCTGCTTTAGTAGAAAGTGTGATATCTATAAATTATGGTACGCGCAAATTTTAGACCGGCCTCATTAACATTAGACTGAACTCAAATTAAAAAACTGCATAAAAGGAATTTTTTGAACTCTTAATAAAGCTATCACTAACCTGCTATTTCCTATCCATTTTCATCACTTGTCTGCGAGATTGCGCGCTTCTTGGCCCATTCGAATCTAGTCGCATAATATATCCTCGCTCTAACCGCGGCGAATCTCTTTTGTCCAATTCCATGGCACAGCTGTCCCAACAACGTCTTCGGAGATTCATTCCTTCTTTGATCTGAAAATCGAGTCATAAATAAACATACCAAAAGCTTATTTTTCTGCCTATGTTGACATTTTAATAAAAACCGCTAAACCCTTACATTCGCTACATTAAAATCACATGCAAAATAATTATAACGCAAATTGAAACATACATAAAAAAGAGCCAAGCTGCATTTGATCAAACACACGAAATTGTCGAGGCTTTGAATAATTGCGGTGAGAAGAACATCCTGGAGGGTTTTGATGCCAGTTCGCATTGCATTTCCTGCACCATTACCAGTATTATGACACATCTAAAGACGTTAAGAATATAGACAAAACTAATTAAAACATCACATACCTTATATTCAAAAGTGTGTTGATCAATTACTGCAGAATGCTCAATCGGTTATTTAAAACGTCCACTGCTCTTTTAAAATCTCCTCAGCTCGCGATCAATATAACACGTCTAAAAGTTAGTGTGATAGATTATTGGGCTTTTTACTCGACGGGACGTGGGCTAATTTATTTAGTAATTTTAGACACTGGTCACACTTTAGCCACAATATGTGTTTTAAATATTAGTAATGCTGAAAATCAAATAGCAAATTATCCGATCGTGAACATCGGTCAAGCTTTGCTACTCATCATGATCGCTCTACTAATTCCTTGCTCCCTCTTCATACGCCTATTCCTTCTATGACACTTAATTAAGCAAATACCTGAAATCAGCTTCTGTGGGCGAATAGCACTCGAGCGTTTCAAGGTCTGTATCTTCCCCGGAAAACATCTTGTAATCGAAATAGATACATGCTTCAGCGACTTGCCAATGATACGTCATCTGAAAGTCTTGAAAACAGAAAAGTCAAAATCCTATAATTAAGCTTACCAGAGGATTTGTTTTCTCCGGATATTTCTTCATTATAAGGCCAAATGTCATGAGTGCCTTTCGAATTTACCATCCAATGCAAAGGCGTATTTGGAATTGACCGCAATGATTACCTAACACTTGTAAGTTTAATAATTAAGCATGCATTAAGGTCCCACACTGAAAATAAAAAAACATTTTGAGTTGTTGTATTATTTGAACAAATTCCTATTCGAACAATATTAAAATGACAGCACAGACACCAAGACAAACAAACGTACATTTGCTTCGGATTCTTCCTGTGACGCAGGTGGGATACCGAACATATCAGGTCGAACAAATCCTCCGGCACGGGGTGATAATTTGGGTCTCCCGGTTCGATCAGCCGATGTCATTCGATGAGGAGGGTCCATTCTTGTCTCCTTGCTGAACAATGGGTTCGTCAAAATATAGTGCAACTCTTGCGTAGGATTTGTCCACATTTCCCTCTCGGGCATAGGCAATTGAGTCGTGGATTCTGAAAATAAAAGTTATTGTTTATTGCGATTTAAACGAAAGCAGTTCGAGAGATGCTCGACTGTTAACAAGAAAAATCGACCAAGAATCTTGGATTAAATTGAAACAACCCGGAGAAACCTCCGTATTTGAGCTTACCTTTAACGCATGATCGCCTCCCAAAATTTTGACCAATTCAAACTTGAATAAGTAAAACCTGAAACGATACAATTAAGCTTACCTGTAAAAATAAGTGATAGAAAGCATCAATTTTCTGAAAGTATTCTAACAACCCTACAGTATAAAGTTTACACTGTACCGAATCCACCATAATTTAGCGCAGGGGTTCCATCGGGTCGGGTCCAAAAATAAGAACATTTGCCCCAAAAAGTAAGATTTCGGGGTCAAAAATAAGAACATTTTTATAATTTTTCAAACCATAGGGTCCCCCCTATGGTTTTTAGCAAAAATTTTTTCCAAGTGCATTCTTAGGGGTGCATTTTTTCAAATTTTTCAAGCGCCGAAACTATAATGCCAGTATTTTATTCTGCATGAATGAAAAAATAGCGCCGTAGGCGAAAATTTTTCAATTTTAGGCGATATTCATAAAAATTTGCACTATTTTTAAAATACTTGGAGGAAAAATGGCATCCAAATAGCGCCGCAGGCGAAAATTTGCTTGTATTTCAAAAATTCCCATTTGGAAATGGATATTTCGTGAAAATAAGAACAAAATAAGAACATTGGCCAAAAATAAGAACAAATCTTACAAATAAGAACATTTTATTTTTCTTCTTTTACTTTGTCGTTATCATTCAACTGAACTATTATTGAACTGAGCTCGGCTTCAGGTGCCAAGTCAGGCATTTTCAAGAAATTGGATCATAAGAAAACGATTTGCGTTAGAAAACGTCATCCTGTGGCAAAATAAGCTCAGCTCAATAGCCAGCAAAATCCGCTCACTTAGCGAGAGATCCAGTGGGAAATTTAGATGCAGAAGTCAAGTCTATCGCTATCTCGATCAACAGACCCTGCTCATATATGGTCCGTTATTCTCTGTTTTTCACGAATTTTGCAAATCTCTTCTTTATTTCGTTTTGTACCTTCAATTAAAATTAAGCCAGCTTTAGTTTCCTGAAAGTCTCACGAGTTAAGCTTTGGAGAGTACAACACAGAAATTTAGTTGGAGAATTATTTTTATATAAAAATCTAGATTGAACCAAAAAAATGTGACATATCTTTAGTAATTATGAAATATTATTAACAATGAGGCGCATATTTCTGAATATGTTTGAACTATCAGTGACATCCCATAACTAAATTTGAAGTGATTAAAAGTGTATCAAAACGTCTTTTATATAAGGTCGAATAAAACAATAGTTACCAAATTGGCAATTTAGTAAAACTATAAATACCTTTTAAGCCATTAACAATTGCCTAAAGAATACTAAACGTTTTTTAAGAAGAAATGCGGATTTTACGCTGTCTTTACTCTAGCTCAGTGCACATTACGTCTCCATCTAAGGCTGAAAAATTTTAAATAGGAAGGATGCAGTGGCAAGTCGATACAATGCTAGAGGACGTTTTAGAGCATTTTTCCATGATACTTTGTCGCTCTTATTATTATTATATATTGTTGCTCAGAGTAGAAAATCCAAAAGGTAAAAATGCGGGTGCGCGCGGTTGATGTAACGTTAGCAGAAATCCAGCCCTTCTTCCTAATAAGTATTTCGCCATAAAAACTTCATATAAAACTGAACCTGAGCGAAATTTATTATTGAATATGAATATTTTAATTGTTCTTGCTAATTGAATTAATTTTTCATAGTAAAGTGAAAGTTACGTGCAGTATCAACACATCAGTACAGAAATTTGTATTATATTGTGAAATATCTTTGGGAAATCAAACATCGAGAAGTAGCCTGTCTATGTTTCAGTTGTTATTATAAACCAAATTTCGCACTAGCAACATAATTGCTTGAACGAATTAGTATTAAAACTATATTTCATTCAGAAAATTAAAATTTGTCATTTTCGTCACTTTTTACAGGATGAACTTAGAGTGCCAAATTCGATTCACAGAAAAATTCCGTGCAAGATATGCATCTTATTCTGCAAAACACTTAGAAATCATTACAATTACTTAGTATTACTTACATAGTATTTTATTCTTGGTTCGATTTTGACACATTTGAGCAATAAATATTTCAAGTCAAGTAATCGATCCGCCATTTCCTGTTATTTTATCAAATTCTTTGAAATAGACACGTGTCTTTTAAATCATGCAGCCACAAAAAGTTTTCTGAGCAATGTCTTAATTTATTACCGCTATGCAGATGTAATTGCTTCCCTTTAGTAGGAACCAAATTTTTCTTAGGAAAAATTGATTTAGAAACTTCTCGGAAATTTTAGTTTCAGTATTGTTCAGGTTAATTATTTGTCGCTTTGTACTCGAATTTTTGGTTTACAACTTCGATCATTATTAGTAACAACAGTCGAAATTATTATAATAAGTAATAATGTATGACTCATTATAATATTTTCGACCCCGGACTTGTTCGCTGATGTCATTAATATGAGACATAGTTTTGATGAAGCTGAACCGAAGCAATTTGTTGTTTAAGAATTATCATTAAACGGTGTGCGGAATCATGAAGATATGATTTCTACCGTTCCACTTTTCATAGAAATATTTTGAATGGCAGCGAAGATCGTTCCACTTTCGATATATCACAAGAGAAAACTCTAATAAATTGAGGAACTATAATTTGAGGGCAATGGCTTTATCAGCAAATGATAACAAAGTCTGACGCAGGCTATCATCGAGTCACATTTTTGTTGATGAACCCATCACCGTTAATGCAAATAAGTCCGGTGCCTTTCCAGTACACTCCGTTGTCTCCCTCCGATTATCACCATTCGGTGCATTGTCGTGAGTTGGAAAATTCCACTTCAAACCCTCTCCGGCGTTGCACGTAATGATATTCGAGGTGGATTAAATAAATGAAAGTCGTGGAATATTGCGCCAATACGCCGAAATATGATAACTCACGGCGAAATCAAAGGTTTTGGATGTTGTCCGCCGCCTGACCGGCGATCATAGGCACATGACAACGGCGAGGTTATCGCACGTTGATGGAGCACATGAGCAATAATTCAACTTATAGGACTTTCACGAAAGATGAGCGCATATGTACTGCAATTGTTGAGGAAAATGCTAAAACCAGAGATCGGATATCTGCAGGATATTGGACATGCGTATAATACATTTGAGTCGATATAACGCCTCAAGGACATGTATGTTGCAAATAACTACATCCCACCAAATATTTACTTAACCAAAGTCCGATATTCACTGACAGACACAGACTAAATTTTAAGATAGTGTGATATCTACGTCACATGCTAATGCTTGATACACAATTAATTATATAAACGAACTCGAAAAGGTTACTAGACGAAATCCTAAGTACATGAATCGTATTCTGGGTCCCTAAAAAAATCGGCCCAAGTTACAAGCATATCAAGAAAAGCATTCTCATTGTTGTCTTCAACAATGTCTTCTTGCAATGTCTTGATTATAAGAAGTAATAAAGCGTAATATAGCCAACTGCTCTGTCGATTTAATATGCATTTGGTGAATTTTTGGTTATAGTTAATCTTTTCGCAAACGATTGAATTTTAGTAAACGAAGCAATGTTGGTTAAATCACTAGCGATAAGAATAAGATCATTTTTTCTTCCCGACCACCTATTAATGTGAAACTTTTCGTGAAATTATCATTGCGGAAGGAACAGCAAGCTGTATGTTATTTTTATACTCGGGATATAACAAACGGTGTAACATTCCTTTATCTGATCGTTTCTGTCTCCATACGGTCGTTTGTTAATATTCGCGTTCCCAAGGAAGTCGCATTTGTCTTTGCCCAGTGAGAACGCACCCGGTACTTTTCCAGTACTTTCCTTTGTCTTCTTCATTTGTCTTATCAATCTATCGATGCACTTTTGAGGAAATGAATTGGAAAATTCCACATCAGCCGATCGCCGACTTTTCCAATAATGATATTCAATGGGGATTATAGAGGGGAAAAGTCATAGTCCAGCCCTAAAAAGTATTGTCGTACACAAAAGAGAATTAATTTGAAACCAGGAGCACTTTTCACGTAGAAATGTCTGCAAAGGTTTGATAAGGGCGAAAATAACGGTTGAGATACATTCGCAATAAAATTGCATTAGCATAAATCGATGAATGGAAGACGTAATTTTGTCAAAACGGATGCTAAATAATTTGAAATTAATTTCCTATTTTTCAAAATTTATTGAACGAGAATTAATTATGATTTCATATTATTTTAAAAGGCAGAAAATTATTTTTAAAAGCAGAAAATTATGTGATTTTGTTCGTTTTTGTGCCTCTGTAGGTTTTCGCGGGTCGCTCAACACGATTCTAAAGATAGATTTGACATCGGGTATGTCAGAATAACTGCGACGTTATGTATATTTGTGTCTTTTTTGGCGAAAACTCAAATGAGCCGAAGGAAAGTTATATACCAAATCAAAGCTTAGATCGCACAGCTTTGGTATATTACTTTACTTTTCGACATATGTACATTACGAAATCATGTCGCAGTTATTTTGACACACCATGTATACCCGATGTCAAATCTAACTTTAGAATCGTGTTCAGCGATTGCAAAAATTTTGGGGTTCAAATTTCGGCCTGAATGGGCCAAATAGCACACTTTTATGTTTTTTAAATTAGGCGCATATTTTAACCTTTAGTAGTCATAATTAATTCACAAATTCATTGGCGAAATCAGAAGAGATTATTGATCCAACTTTGATAGTATTTGACATAGAAAATTTAGAAAAACATATATGAAAACATACCAAAAAGGGTCTTTCTGGAATAGATTACTTTTTAATAATATTTCTGATCTCTTATGCCAGATGTGGAATTTGACGTTTACAAAGCAAACAAATTCTTCAAAAAGGTTCACAAAAAAAACGTAAAATATTAGAGTACAAGCCAAAATTTCATCGAAAATAAAGCATTTCAATTTATCGTTTCCAAAAATCACTTTCTGATTTGTAAAAAACTACGCCTATATAAAGTAGAGTTCATATCGATGTATTATATTTCTTGAGGTAAAGATTCACAGAGAAAATATCCGTACCTATGGATAGTACACTCATAGACGAAGTCAAAATCTGCGTAAATCAGGGTTTCCATTTGTTCTTATTTATAAGATTTGTTCTTATTTTGAGGGTCCAAATCTTAGAAAAATAAAATGTTCTTATTTGTAAGATTTGTTCTTATTTTTGGCCAATGTTCTTATTTTGTTCTTATTTCACGTAATATCCAATTCCAAATGGGAATTTTTGAAATACAAGCAACTTTTCCTAAAAATTTTCGCCTGCGGCGCTATTTGGGTGCCATTTTTCTCCAAATATTTAAAAAATAGTGCATATTTTTATGAATATGGCCTAAAATTGAATAATTTTCGCCTGCGGTGCTATTTTTCATTCATGCAGAATAAAAATATTGACATTATAGTTTCGGCGCGAATTTTAAAAATTTGAAAAAATGCACCCTATCACTTTGGCAAAAATGCCGAAAAGTGCCCGACTCCATTATGAGAGAAGTCCGAAAAACACAAAATTATGGATGGAAAATAACTAAGCTTTTTTTTGGGGCACTCGAAATCTGTACCCCCTTGGTTCCAAAAAAATCCAAAAATTTTTTTTTTCGCAATTTTGCCTGAAAACGTCTAATTAGGGGTTTTCGACCATGCTGATCACGAATCCGAAGGAATTTTCAAGATTGGATCACACCATTCCGAGATATCGCCTCAGGGCATATATCCAAGCCTAAGCCTGTACAGCAGCCTAAGCCCCAAGCCTAAGTTCGGGAGTCTGTACAGCAGCCTAAGGGCCTGTTCGCCTAAAGGGGGGCCTAGACTAAGTCCGATTGGTGCGTGCACAGCGCCTAAGGGGCCACAGCGCCTAAAGCCCCAAGCCTAAGTTCGGGAGTCTGTACAGCAGCCTAAGGCGATATCTCGGAATGGTGTGATCCAATCTTGAAAATTCCTTCGGATTCGTGATCAGCATGGTCGAAAACCCCTAATTAGACGTTTTCAGGCAAAATTGCGAAAAAAAAATTTTTGGATTTTTTTGGAACCATAGGGGGGTATCATGGATTTCGAGAATGCCCCAGGGCAAAAAAAAGCTCTAGTTACATTTCTCCATCCTAATTTTGTGTTTTTCGGACTTCTCTCATCGAATGGAGTCGATTGACACCGGTTTCGGGCATTTTTGGCACGGGCAGCAAAGTGAAGCGTAGCCAAATGCACCCCTAAGAATGCACTTGGAAAAAATGCCAAAAAATTTTCTAAAAAAAATTTTTGCCAAAAAACCATAGGGGGACCCTATGGTTTGAAAAATAATTTTCTGAAAATTTTTCTCAAAAAATCAATACGGTACCCCATATGGTTTTTTGACAAAAAAATTCTTTAAAAAAATTTTTGCCAAAAAACTATAGGGGGGGACCCTATGGTTTGAAAAAATTATAAAAATGTTCTTATTTTTGACCCCGAAATCTTACTTTTTGGGGCAAATGTTCTTATTTTTGGAGCCGAGTCTATGGCAACCCTGGCGTAAATCATCCTTTCAATTTTTTATCTCTTTTTTGCTTTCAATATGACAAAATTAAAAACATTATAAAATATAATCCCTATCAGATATTCATATTATAGAAAAGTATACCACAATGAGTTTGAAAACGAAATTTTAATATTCACCGGGGTGACACATACATTCTTTACTCGCTTGACTTTGCTTTAAAAGAGTCGTGATATCGATCCACTCTTGACAAGCTCCGTAATGCTGTTACGAAACTCCCTTGCTCGTTTAGGCATAGCCAAATAAATTTGTACTTTCATGTCATTTTCAAATTTTACCTGGTTTTCATCATTCATTTGAATATTTTGACTCGAGAGCAAATTCTAACGTACTAATCCGCGTTCGATACAATGCGACTGTTAGTTACGAGTTGGAAAATTCCACTTCAAGTTGTCGTCGATCATTCCGTAATGATATTCACATCGGATTAAATGAGTTTCAAATACAAATATTTGCATGGGAAATTATAAACACGGTGAAAGCGGCCATCGCCATAGGCACGCAAATCTACACATAGGCGCAGAGCCACGCCCCTTTCATGTACTTTCTGGATGACCAGACGATATCTCGCGTTATTTGATTGACATCACCAGTTTATATAAACGACGTATGTCGAGGCGGTGATCATTTTTGTAATAATGTTCTACTCTTCTAATCAATTTTTGTGAAGGCTTCTATCAGATCCATAATGTTCCGCTATTCAGTAGAGCGCCTGGATAAATATATTTAGGAGGACACCAGGAAATAAGTTCGGAAATTGCTTGACTGTAATAACTTTCTTGCCGGTATTCTAAACAATACTTTCCGAATTTCGATTAGATATTTTGCACGCGTAATGGTTCAATTAATCCTAATCAAATAAGAACTCTGTCAATTTTATGTCACTGAAAATTGGCCAAGACGGAAATAAAAATGTAATTTAGGACCTTTGTGTTTCCTAATTTGAGTGATATGCCAATTTGTAATCCATCAAATCAAATGCAATCCATATTTCTATCGATGAGGTTGGATGGCATATTTTATAAATCTTCCTGCGAAACGTTCAAATGATTGTAAAGTTTTATCAAATTCCACAAAATTTGTCTGTAACTTCTATGAGCGATTTCTGTTTCCCTGAAAGATTCTAAAATTTGCGGATATCTGTTTTTGTACTTGATAAATCATATAAAAAGTTGTTGACATTGCTTCTCACTTTTTTATTCACGAAAAATTTTGGCTATTTGACCGATCTCATTTGTTTGTCAAAATAAGGAGATGATGAAAAGCGGAACAATAATTCTGGCTACTCTCTTTGCATGTTTATCAGTGATTCCGGCGTTCGCCACCCCATTGTTATTGCCCTAATCAGAGCAGTTCGTTAGCCATTCTTCGTCATAAAATAACTGTGCTTCGGCCTCTTTTCCTTATTATCTTCGGCGTACTTGTTGTTTTGAATCGGAAATTTCCACTTCAACTTCTTCCTTGTATTCATCTTAGTTGTCAGTTCCAAAGATTGAATGCTTAACTGAATGAAATAAAGGGAGATGGTCAGTTTGCCCTAAAGTCAGTTTGCCCTAAGCGTGTTTCTCACACTTAAGCTTAGGCTGCTGTTTAGGCTTAGGCTTACTTTAGGCTTAGGCTTAGGCTTAGACTTAGGTTAGGCTTAGGCTTAGGCTTACGCTTAAGTGTGAGAAACACACTTAGGGCAAACTGACTTTAGGGCAAACTGACCTTCCTTCGAAATAAAAGCTTCAAAAATATGAATAAAATTAGTTTCCAAAGTTTTTATTAAATTCAATACATGTCCCCTCAGACGTTAACCTCTCCATGTTTCGAACTACGATGTTATTTCCAATATGCCGTCTTTTATCGAGAAGCATGGATAATAAGTCGAGCATTTCAGATTTAAACAACTGTTAAGGCCAGGCGATTCAAGAAACAAACAATGCAGAAAAGCTACCTCCGCTATTGGATATTAACGGTCTCCACTGTACTCATGACGCTCATTTATGCCAACAATGTGGCCTTCAATTTCACAATAATTTGCATGATCCCGGAAGAAAGCGATTCCGTTCCAATGAACGAGGTCAAATACGTATCAGGAAATAACGCTACAGCGAAGCCAGTTCCGCAAAGTTTGTTCTTTTTAAAATATTTTAATAAACCAAAAGTTTAGGTCTAAAGGCGCACTACGATTATTCTCCGCTCCAGAGAAATATGCTTTTCTCGGCAACTGCTGCCGGCACATTGCTGGGTGGTCTTCCATTGGCTTTCTTTGCCGACAAATTCGGAGTCAGGTAACAGCTTTCTGTATTTTTACATTCGTAGAAACCGATCTAAAACGATTCAAGTTAAAACCCCAAGTTTTAAACTTTGTTGATATGCAATTACCTAATTTGATAAGGCGTATTCATTTTATGTTCGCAAGCTGTGTTATGCTTAGTCTATCCAAGTCTCAAATTAGCCGCTATGTATACCGAGAATTTTCAGGAAAATGGAAATATTAAAGCCATTTGGCTTAAAATATGGGATATTCACATTGAAGAAGCTCAATACTTTCCAGGAAAACGTACACAATGTACAGTGTAATGTCGGGAGCAGCGACCCTATTTCTGCCTCTGAGTGCCTCTATTGATTATGTTGCCTTGTTCGCTGTACGCGTTATTCAGGTATTGTATTACCTTTAGCAAAATTTACTATTTGTTTTTGGTAAAATATTCAAGGTTAAAATTTTTAGGGTATCGGATTGGCGCCCATTTATGTAATGCTTAGCTCTGTGAGCGCCGAATGGGCAACCGTGGCGACAACCGGAAGCTATTTGATCTGCCTCTCAGCCATGTTCCAGGTAAGAAACTTTTGTTTTATCATAATTATCTAAGCTACTGTATCGGGAAGTTAAATTATCATAATTTTTCGAACCAAAATTTTATTTTGCAAAATAGTATAAGTTAATTTTCACATAGAAACTTTGCATATCAAAAACAAATGATAGGTGAACTTCTTCTGTAAGGTAGTCATTTCGGGTGAATCAAATAGCTGAAGGTTTATTGAGAGTTGAGCTTTATGCTTTTAGTTTGGTCCAATAATGACTATTCCCACAGCTGGGCTCCTTTGCGAATCTGAATTGGGCTGGCCTGCGGTTTATTACATTCAAGGAGTGCTCACTTTAGTGCTGACGGCTCTATTTTTCTTCCTTTTCCGGGATTCGCCGGTCTTTCATCCGTAATTTTTTATAATTGATAACTAATTACCGTTTGTCATAAAACATTCTAGACGTTTTATTAACGCGAGCACAGTGAAATAGCTTTCATAATTTTTAAATAGCATATGACATTGTTAAATTTCTCCCAAGCAATAACTTAATATAATATTAAGTAAAATATATGAAAAAATAAGTGTATTGACAATTGTAAAGGATATGTACTTTAGAGCTATCACTGAAAAAGAGCTGAAAACAATACAAAGAGGAAAGGTGATGAGCAAAAAATCATTGCGAGTGGTCGAGAAAGTTCCTTATACCTCAATAATCAAGGACCCTATTGTATGGGTGACACTCTACGCCTTCTTCGGCGACGAACTCGGCTATCAAATCTTCCAGCAATATGGACCAATCTTTCTGAACAAGGTTGGATAAGTATAAAATTGATTTTATTTGTAAGCTATGCCTTGAATCATTGTTTTCACGCTATAACAGGTTCAAATTTGGTCATTTTAGGCACATGGAATGAGCGTTCATGAAACGGGATTCGCTGCTACCATTCCTTACATGCTAGCGTTGTTGACAAAATTAATAATTGGGCCAGTCAGTGACAGGATCACTATCGCAAGCGACAGGATGAGAATCAACGTTTTCTCCATAATTTCTCAGGTACTAACTAAAACCTAATCAAATATAAAGTGCAAAATCTTTCAGGGAGGAGCCGCGATTTGCTTCGTTATTTTGGCATTGCTACCAATGCTGTTCGGCAAAGTGCCCATATGGATTGTGCAAGTGTTTTACAGTTCCGTTAACCTCTTCTGTGGAGTTGGATTTCTCGGAGTGCTGAAGTCGTCTGAGATAGTAAGGCTATTTAATAATTAAGAACTCAAAATCCACTAGGATATATATGATCATACAACTCCTTAAGCGATTATCATAAAAATTAAAGCGCTCTTTCATGGTTATCGCGCATGTTCTTGGGTGAAACAATTCCTCAATTGATGCCGCATAATTTCTGAATAGTCGAAAACCAATACCAAAATATGAAACAGATTTTTAATTTATATTGCTGCGTTTTTAGATAGCTCAACATTTCTCGCACGTGCTTATGGCCTGGGAATCGATAATCAGCAGCCTGATTGTTCTTATCTTGCCTCTGGCCATAAATGTTATTGCTCCTAAAAACACTGTGGAGGAGGTATTTTTTAATATCCAAAATTTGACACTAAACAACATTTTCCTTTAGTGGAGCCGAGTGTTTATTGGCGTTCCGTGCATTCAAATATTGGCCATTACCGCATTTGTGCTTTTCTGCGACTCAAAACCTCGAAAATGGACCGGCGTAGACATCGATTCACGGCAAAGTGAATCGAGCAGTGAAGCGGGTCTGGAAAAATATTGAATATTTGTTTCTATTTTGAATATTTATTGTACGAGTTTCGTTTTTGTTGTACATTGAACCCTACGCATAAATATTATCTGTATAAAATATTTTAAAATTAATGGTCTTGAAAGTCTTAATTCTTAAACTGTTCATATCTCTTCAGGCTCAAGAACTTGAACCATTGATTTGCAAAAATCATCTAGTCGAAATTTTGAGTATTTATATGAAAACATTATTCCTATTCTTATACAACGTTCTAACAATCTGTCGACAAAATCTTGGAAAAGATCAGATGGCCTTGTGCCTATGCCAGGGACTTCGAAATAAGTGACCTAAAATGTTTTGTAAGTACTGTTATAATCTGAAACAATATGAAATCGTTAGGCGGAAAGGTTTATTAAACACGCGAAAATTTGTTAGCAAATTAGTAAATTTCTCTGATTTCCGGAATCTGCTTTGGAAATTCAGGAACTGTCATATCAATGTCTTGATTCACAGTGAATTTATAAAGGTAAGTAACTGAGCAGGTAGTAAAGAAAAATATTTTAAAAATACGATTAATACCGTCACGGTAAATTTAAATTTTGTAAATGAATATAAAGTAATATTTCCAACAATTGATCATTTGAACAACTGTTACTGTAAGATTTACAAGTTTAAGAACTCTATTGATAACCATAAACAATAATGTAATGTACAACAACCTTGTTATTAAATAGTTGATTCATGTCCTTAAAAGGATATTCTCCATATAACAATTTGCATGCTATGACCCCTACAGCGAACATATCGGCATCTTGCGCATAGCCCTAAACTCCATATAAAATGGATTAGCGAGAACAGCGAAAATCACAACTTACCCCATAAAGTTTTCCGAAATCGGTCTCCGTCCAGATCAATTCTTCGCTCATTGACTAAAAAAGAAAAATCAATGGAGTAAAATTGTAAAATAATTCTAGGGAAATTTAAGAGTGAATTTTGAACCGGTGATTAGAAGCTTTCTGCAATTTCCGGAAACTTCCTTCATAATAATTGTTGCTTGATTATCTTTTTGGAATTATGTCGAAAAAGTCGTTTCCTGTTTCTCAAAGACCCACTTTTACCATTGCAATGCAATTGTTGAGTATCATATGGTTTGTTACTGGCGAGACAGCCGAGTTGTCTCTATTTCTTGGTTGGGTCAGCCAGTAACACACCATTACAGTCAGTCCCTATTTCTTTTATAAAAATAAATTAATAAATTTACCGCTCCGAGTGTCCCATAGCCTGTATTTATTTCTACTTTTTTAGCTTGCTTCTGACCTGTGAGTTTCTAAAAGAGCAAAAAATAGATGAGACATGTAATGATATAACAAAATATAAACTTCGCAGGAATTCAGGAAAACGAAATAGGGGTATTTAAAGTTTTCACGTTACGTATAGCAAAAAATCATTTTTTCTGTACATAATTGAGCAAAAATAAACTTCCGAGTGATTCGAATTTGTTCAGGCAATATGTTCTATGCGTGATCTGCGAGAACTGATCCCACGTAGAACACAAACACGCTCTTACGCGTTGTCTTAAGTATTGTTACGTTACAGGACAATTCATTTCAACGCGAGGCTTAAACTCTAGACAACGCCTGCAAGAATTTCTGCCAAACTCATATGTGACATGTGCTACTTACTAACGGATTATTTAACATGAATTACGTGTCCAGAGGAGGATTGTTTTGGAAGTCAGAAATAAAAATTTTTATTTTTTGCCCGATAATAACGTGGATGAAACTCGACCTCTTTTATTTTCCTTTCCGCAAAACCGACAACTTTGTCCACTGTGTCCTTTTCCTTCACTTCCTTCCAACTTTGATTGCGAGCCAAGAAAACCTAAAGTTTATGGAACACACTATTAGCAAATATTTCCTAACTTTGCTAGGATTTCTTACCAAATTAAATAGCGATAAATTTTCGAAACTGATCTGTCTAACGAAAATGCGAAACGGTCCTTACAGAATAAATTTTTTAAGATGATTAGTTCTAATTATTGTGGAGAATTGTTATACAGTAGAACCCCCGAATAACGCCTCTCTCGGGACCGGACAAAATCGGCGTTATTCGGGGGGCGCGTTATTCGGAGGGCGCATTATTAGGAGGTTTTTAACCTAAATTTGGTTAGATCTGCGTTAATCGGGGGGTTTTTGAACTTTTCGGCAGTAAATTTGAATTTATTGGCGCGAATTTGAACTTTTTTATAAAATTTTGGTATTTTTTACCGAATTTTGTAAAACTTTTGGCAAATACGCCGAAATTATTTCAAAAATTTCCGAAAGGTTTTTAAATTTTGTTAAAAATTTTGCAAAAGTGACAAAAATTTCTTCAAAATATTTGAATCGGCGTTATTCGGAGGGCCATTTATAAGGCATGTTTCAAAAAAAAATCGGCGTTATTCGGGGGGCGGCGTTATTGGGAGGGGCGTTATTCGGGGGGTCAAACCCATACAATTTCTTTGGCGACCAACCGAGACCGAAAAAATCGGCGTTATTTGGGGGGCGGCGTTATTCGGGGGGGTGGGGCCGTTATTCGGGGGTTCGACTGTATAATGAAGAATAATGATAATTCGACAGCCAATTCTTCCATCGGGAGGTGTAATTTTTTGAGGAATAATCTAATAAACATATTGGTTTATGATGCATTCATATCAGAGTACTACGTAGTCTGATTTGGCTTTCAACTGGATACACTTTTCAGAGGAATTAGGCGCCGATTGGATTTAGTCTTAATTTAAAATTAAACTATTGTTCTCAATATATGTATAATCATAAGATAAAATGTGTAAGAGACTTTCAAGGTGTTGGTTCTACTTTATTGGGGCCAATTCATGGCCTGTTGTCTTTATGTTGAATTCATAAGCTGATAGCAAAGACGCGTAATACCTGCGGCGCCCTATACAGTCCGCTGCCACAGTTGCGCTGACTCTTGCGTTTATCATCAGCGAAGCCAGAAAGACCAAAATCCGAAACCTGTAAAAATAAACTATTAACAATACAAATGTCAATCCGTAAATTTCCAGGGTCCCAAATTTGGGACGGCTTTTTTATACACACATTTTGAAATATATTTCTATATTTTATTTTTTCTCTCTTCTATTTACACTTCACGACATAGCTATGTTCTTTGATACATAATTTGCCTAGAGGTTGTGGGAAAACTGTCGCGTAAAATTTGCCTAAGATTAGCCACTCATGACACACTCATGAATTTGCACTAACATAGAAAATTTAGAACACTAAAAATGCAGTTTCTTTCGGAATTTTATATAATTGCGAAATAACCGGTATTGTTATTAGGGATATGACTAAAGCTTAAAACACAAAAAATCCAGCGATTGGGCATTTACGAGTTAGATAGAAAAGACCCAAAAGCCAACAGAGTAAAATTTGAGATTATGTGCTAAGTCGAGATACGAAGGTAACGGACCTTTGTATCTCTTCAATAAACTAATGCCTACGATTGGCTCTCCTGTTTCTCGAAGTAGTATGTTATCGGGCTTTAAATCCCTGTGCACATAGCGAAGTCCGTGAATGAATTCGAGGGCCAGTAATATTTTATGGAGATAGTAAGCCACACCATTCTCTCCGAAACTTTTTCCAGCTTTTAGCACCGAACGCTGCAGCCTCTTCATATCACCGCCGTCGGCCAACTCTATTGCAATATCGAACTTTACATAACGCTCATCTTCTGTCTAAACAACAAAGAAATAGTTACCTTTTTACGATAGCTTTTTCACTGAAGTAAAACATTTCAAAATATTTTACAGGATATTTTGGAACTTTTTCTACGATCGATTAAAATGGATTATACATTTAGATACGTTTCTTATAATGCCTGAAGGTTTTTGTTATTGCATATTATAAAGCTGCTCTACAGCAGAGTATACTTCGATGGCTTCCGATTTGGACCAAGAATCAGTAAAAGCGATCAAAAATCAGTGACATGCGCACAGCAGTGTCCATCTGTCAAAAAGTTTTACATAAATTAGCCAATTTTCAACATCGTACCCTGTTTCCGCCGACGTATTTCGCGATGTGTGGTCCTGTTTTGAACATTTCATGAAGCTTAATTTCGTTCTCTGTCAATTTTATATGACTCATATCCTTTTTCTTGCTGATTGTAAGCCTCTTCAAAGCGACTATTCCTAACGGTTCTCCATTCGATATTTGTTGGGCACGAAATACTTTCCCAAAACTTCCTTCTCCCAGATATTTCAGAACTCTTACTGTTCCATTGCGTCCAAAACTCTTAATAAATGTTACATTTACGTCTTATAAAACTACCGTATTCCCTGTAGTTGCAGCCCCCTGAAACCGGACACGGACATTTGTACGTCGGGACATTTGTACGTCGGGGCTATAACTTTTGATCTATGCGGTCATTTTTTATACTGTTTTCGAAAAACGGTGTATTTTGAGCTGGCAGGAACATCTGGCAAAAAAATTAAAAATTTTTTTGAAAAAATGACATTTTTTACTTAAAAAGTTGATTTTTGGCATTTTTTTGCAAAAAATCGACTTTTGAAGTAAAAAATGTCATTTTTTCAAAAAAATTTTTAATTTTTTTTGCTAGATGTTCCTTCCAGCTCAGAATACACCGTTTTTCGAAAACAGTATAAAAATGACCGCATGGATCAAAAGTTATAGCGCCGACGTACAAATGTCCCGACGTACAAATGTCCTGCACCCCCTGAAACTGCTCCTCTACCTGTAATTAGCCTGGAGCTCGATTGAAAAATTAGATTCCAGTTTCCATACAATTTGTATGGAAAGTGGGGATCCCTGTAATTATCGCCATCTAGAGGTAGTTCGAAAAATTATCAGCGCGGAATAAATATGGAACATACCAGTTCTTCGCCATGTTTCGTCTCATTTAGCACGATTGTGAATAGGCAAAACAATGGTATAATGTGGAGTAATTGGAGCATCAGATGGAATAGAATTGGATACTCTTCAGCAAAATTATAATTTAGCAAAACATTTTAAAAATTAACGCAATGCACCAAAATAATTATTTAGTTAAAAGTCTAAAATCCCCGAACGCAAATATAAATGTCCGACTTTTCCGTTTTTTTTATTACACCAATTTTCCATTTTCGAATAATCGAAATTGCATAAGTTTCAGTAGCTAAACTTAAAATTTAGGGTATTGTGAACCACAACAACTGAAGAGCTTGACTGAGATATAAAAATTTGTAAGCTGACGTCCACGTAATCGCGCAGAGGAGTCGCGCTCAATGCCATATGTCATTGTCTCTTATGCGTGTCCTTCATCTTCTTCATTGCTATCAGTCTCGTAGCTTCTATATTGCTGGATATATTTCCTATGTCCACAGCCTACCAATCGACCATTTCATATGCTTATGCGATGAAAGTGCAGTTAAAGGATATAAGAATTAATTTATACTGAAAGATAGAGAATAAATCGAAATAAAACCGAAAGTACCGAAAACCGAAGCCGCCGTTTTCCGGCGTCGGAAATTTGTGAACACAGAAAATGAGAGAGGGTACGTTATCTCTTTGAAGAGACGGCAGACGAAATACGACGCTAGACGCCGTTTTGATTGTAACCGAGCCATAAAATGTATTTAATTGATTTGCAATTCTCGATAACAAAACTCGTAGTATTTTTGAAATTGCATAATGTTTCTCGCGTCAAAATTAGCATCAATATTTCGCATAAAAATATTATGTGCCATAGTTTGTACGAAGTTTATTTCACAATTTTTATCCTTATCGCTCGAATTACGAAACTGTTTGTAAAATCATTCAAAGTTCTTTTCAAACTATTTGATATTATTCATCGATATCACATTTCACAATTTGTATTACACAATTGACTTAATTATTTTCGCACTATCTATCACTTTTGACGACTCAATGCGCATTGACTCAAATGGCAGACGCATTGGTAACACCAAATCCGAGAGAGTGTTGCATCATGACAAAAAACGACATTTAACAAGCCACACCTTTGAATTTCAAAAGTCGTTCCTTTGTACCGACGCCGTCTCCCAAGCGCAATAAATGACGTATGCACAAAGATTAAAGGGGGCGGGACGAAAAGAAACCAAACACCTGAGCAGGTCATTTTGAAGGGGCATCGAAGCTTTTTTGTAACTGAAAGGAAATGTGATTAGTCATAGGCATATGAGGCTCGAGAGAGCAAAGCGATAATAAAAAGCGAACGCCTCCGTATAAAATGCAACTTTCGAAATATTTCCTCATTTTATTTTTCATCTTTGTAGCAGACTAATTCCCGCCACTGGTCATCGAGAGGAAGCTTCATTGAGCGACGTGCAAGCGAACGTGAGTCGAATTTGCAATCAGTTTTTATAATAGTTTTGCAATGTTCCGGGTATATACTTGTAAATTCATTGGTTTAATAAAACTGTGCTTTTGAACTATTCTGAGCAAAAAGTGAGAAAATATACGTGTGAAATTTCGTCTGGACAATTTATTTTTCTTAACAATGGGAAAATCTTTTCGAGTGATGGATTGAAATTGTTTTAATTCCCTTCAGTTAAGTGGATAGAAAAGTTAATCAATGATTGAAGTATTTTTTGCCAAAAGAACTGTCCCAATTGCGTTTATTTGCCCTAAGTTATATACGACGTAGCAAAGATTTTCAGGAAATGGCCCGGAACAATATACTCTCGAACAACACCTGCACAAATCATCTTGAAACTATTAGAAACGCTAGCCACGGAACCGTTATTCACGAGCACTCAACGTACGCAATGATTGCTACAGTACTCGCTTTCATTTTGGCACCCCTATTTCTTGGATTTGCGGTCTGGAAATGGAATTCAGCATGGGAAAAGGCCATAAAGAGAGCGCAGGATTGGTTCAATAATTCTCAGGTAGACATTTAATTTGTACTTTTATTCTATTGTAAACGCTACAAGTCATATTCGGAACTTTAGATAAAGGGGAGTGTAATTTATTCTAAAGTGTAAGAAAAGAAAACCAAGGAAGAACTTTGTTAGCATTACTTTTGCTTTTGTATTTATTTTTTACTTTTCAATATGAAAGACGATTATTATTTCTCTTTTAGACATCAATTCGTAATTTCTTCAAGAAATGGCGCATAGTCTTCCCTTATGTCATTCCGCTGAATACAAAACGGACTCGTATCACCATAGCCATCTTCACGCTACTTATGCTAGCCATGCGCTCATTAAACTTGGTAATTCCTCTCTCCAACAAATGGATTAGTAAGTTTTAATAATAATTGAGTCTTCCTCGATCTAATGAAACATTTTAGTGGACGCGCTCGGTTCTGTTCAGCCAGACACATGTTATAAATTCATCATTATTTCCAGCGTACTCACATTTTTGAAAAATGGTAAGTTTTCTTTCTTAGTTTAATGTGAGGTTTCATTTTCGTAAAAACTGGTGTGTCGAGAAATACGATCAGCCAATGACTTTTAATTTCAGGAATTTTGAATAAAATCGAATGGCTGTTGTGGAAAGACCTCCATAAACATACAAAAGAAAGAATTCATGTGGACGTTTTCACTCATATTCACCGATTGCCTTTGAAATGGCATTTGGAGAGAAGCTCTGGCGAGATATATTCTATGATTGAAAGGGGAGTGGCGTGCCTGTCACATAGCTTCTAGTAAGTTCTGCTTTAAAAGTGTTTAAAAATATTTTAAACATGTCTAAACATCAATTTGCATAAGGCTTTTATAGCACTTAACAAATATTTCTCATATAATTAATTTTGACAGAAAAAAAGATAGTCGAAAAATAAAAAGTGATTACGTCAGAAATAAGCCTACAATACTGAATTCTCCAGCATGAGCTGGAGAATTTTCTAAAAAAGCCTGAAATATAAATTATAATAAATTTATTATGGTTTTAGCAACATTTTTATTCAAGCCATACCGGAGATCATTGACATTAGCATTGCCCTACTGTACTGCATCATACAGTTCAATCTCAGCGTTGCTGCTTTTGTAATGGTTACGATCACCATTTATTTGAGTATGTTTTTTCATATATTCCTATAGATGATATATATGGAATTATTGTATATATAATTAATATATATTAAAATGTAACTTTTAGCCGTAACGGTTACATTGAACAATTGTCGAGGGAAGTACGGCAAGGTATTCTGCTAAAACTTTCATAACGATGAAATCCTTAAAACATTCATTTTCAGGAAGAAAGTGAACTGAGTGACAAGTTCCACGAAGTCTCTCTGGATTCTTTGACCAACTTTGAGACCGTAAAACACTATGGCGCAGAAAAACTCGAGGAAGGACGATTTTTGGATGCTTATAGAAAGTACAATTTTTATTATCTCTTTCATTTGCTGAAATTTCTCTCCGAATATACATTTGGTACAATAATTAATTTAGATACAGAGAAGCGGAATGGAAAGATGACATCTTTATGCAACTGATACGTTTCTCGGAGGACACCGTAACGCAGTTGGGAACGCTGTTTGGCTCGTTAGCGGCAGCGTATTTGGTGGTCGACCCTGCACATAACTATACTGTAGGGGATTATGTGCTGTTCACCACCTATATAATGGAGTTGTGGTGGCCAATGGATAAGCTTTCATATTCATTCCGCCAAATGAGTAAGGACTTGGAGAAAATGGAGAAAATTATCGAGGTGCTGAACACCGAACCGGAGGTATGTTTTGTATTTATATAAATACAAGGGTCATCGCTCTTTTTCTCATGTTTGGTTCAAACGAATTTTACTTAAAGCATTGGAAAATAAAGAATACTTGGAATGACAGTTATAACCGTTTTAAATAATAATCTAGAAGTTTGTGTAAGCTATTTTTTAGTTTATGGTGCATAATCGCATAAAAGTTCGGAATAATCGCTATCAGGGGTAGTTTAAACAAATTAAGTGTATCTATTTTTCAGATCCGGGATTCTCCTGATGCGGTTGAGCTTGAGCCTCTCGCTGGTTCCATCGAATTCCAAAAAGTCTCATTTTCGTACAAGCCTGACAAACCCATTCTCCAGGATGTCTCTTTCCGCGTTGAAGCTGGCCAAACTGTTGCCATTGTTGGCCCATCAGGATCCGGAAAAACCACGATCACCCGTTTGCTCTTTCGCCTTTACGATGTCACCGCTGGGAAGATCACAATGAACGGGCACGATATTGACAAAATAAAAATGGAATCACTGCGGAAAAGGATCGGAGTTGTGCCCCAGGATTGCATATTGTTCAACCAAACGGTGGGCTTCAACATAGAATATGGAAAGCCAGGACACGGCAATTTGGAGGATGTGGCTAAGGCGGCTAAAGCAGCAGCGATTCACGAGTTTATAACGACGCAGAGGGAAGGTAAGCTTTCAAACATGTCTTGTATTTTATTCAAAGGTAAATAAGAATTTACCTTAAATTACATTGCGCAAATGTAATTCAACGCTTTTGTTGAAATTGCACATCGCATCTCTCAATGTAGCCCAAGGCCTCTAATTATGAATCAACGGGGTCGAAAACTTATAACGGTTACAAAATTTTGGTGGGCAACCACTCAAAATCGCCATTTTGAACGGTTGTTCAGCAAGTTGAGAGTTGTTTTCGAAGTTGCATAATACCAAAATTTGGTCTTTTTAACACAAGAAATGATATTACTTATTTACATTGTTCTTCAGGATATGAAACTTTGGTAGGCGAACGTGGTCTCAAACTCAGCGGCGGCGAGAAACAGCGAGTTGCGATCGCTCGTGCAACCTTAAAGCAGCCACACTACGTGGTTCTGGATGAGGCCACGTCGGCATTGGATACCAAAACAGAGCGGGAAATCCAGAAAAATTTGTTGCAACTGTGCCATGAGAAGACCTGCATCATTATTGCGCACAGGCTCTCTACAATTGTCCATGCCCACAAAATTATTGTGCTGAATAAAGGCGGAAGTGTCGCGGAACAAGGAAGGTAGGATTCTTATCTGAGTTCAGTGTAATTGTTTTTGCGTACTTTTACGCGAGATGAAATTTATTTTGTGATATCCAAGATTATAGTAGTAAAAACGAAGTGTAGACTAATAGTTTGAATAGTAATAATCCAAATCCAATTCTTATGTGTATTTGAATTATACAGAACATCGTTTTGTCTATCACTTCAAAAACGACCTCGTTTCGCAAACACCTAAAAAACCTATTTGGTCCCATAAGGTACATGTGTACATCGCTTTTGTGTGTATGCAGACTAGTAGTTAAGCCTATAGGTGACAAAAAATAAGAAATGTAATGGCGTTTAGTTTCTATTCTTCTAAATATGCCTTATTTTATAGCCATGAAGAATTGCTGTCAATGAACGGATTGTATGCAGAGATGTGGAGAATCCAATTACGAAGCCATATCGTAGAGACGTTAAATGAAAAAAACTGAAAATCGAAACTGCGAAAATCAATGAGCTTCTATCTACAGCATATCGAGAAGTGGCAACATCCAATCGAACAATTCATAAACATTAACGGCTGTAGTTGTCGTGCAAAACACTGCTAATTAATTGAGGTAACGATAAACGAAAAATCAAAAAGGTAGATATAAAAATACATTGTTGTCATACATTGACTTAATGATATTGTAAATATTGTCATCTAATGTGTGAGTTATTAACATTGGTACTATTATTATTAAACTGTAGGCATTGGCATGTAAAATAATCTGGTTAATATAATGCCACATTGAGCCATAACTGTATGTTTGCATCGCCAAATTTACTCTAAACTGAAAAGAAACTGGACATAATCAATTTTATTATTGTTATCGTAAACATTTCTTATAATCAGTCATATAAGCAGTTATATAAGGAAATGTGTGGGGCATTACTTTGGTATGAAGCAAAGTACAAGAAGGAAACAAGTGAGGTATTGTTCAAAAACTCCATCGATTTGAAAAGGTAATAAAATCTATAATTTGACGGCCTTACTCGGTTTTACCAAAAATATGAAAAAGAACATTTGAGCGTTATGTAATTATCCATGCTTTCCTCTGCTTCTCGACGAAGATCGACTGGATGATGATCTGTAGGAATAACTTCTATTGCTTGAACTGAATCCGGAGAAGAATGCCGCTATACCTCGAAGTATTCGACGCCCAAGAGTATTCTAAATTATGGAAATTGAGATAGAGAGAAATAATCTCTAATCATAAGACTTATTCGCTGACCTCTTCTTCTTGCCGTCGATTTTGTTCAAGAACACGCTCACGCTCCCTCATTTCCTGCCACTCTCGCTGCCTTCTTTCATTTTCTCTTTTCTGTTCTGCCAATTTTTGAAGCCTCCTGTCTGCTGATTCCGTAATGATATCTATAAGTTTTCTCGCTTCTTTCAATTCCTCGACCTAAAAAATATATTGTGGATACATATTTTGTATGTCGCCAGAATTTTATTCTTTGACAACTTTTTATTGTTAAAATTTAACGCAAAATCGTTATCGCATTTTGTTTATAAACAAAAAATTACGTAAAAACTCGAAAACGGAGACATACATTGGCCTTTCCATTGACGTGGTCAGCGAGCACACTTCCAGATTCAAATGCGTTTGCGGTAATGCGATGAATATTCTTACGGAACAGCTCGAAGCGTTCGAAACCGTCCGTATTCAGCACCTCTTCCAATATTTTATTATTCTTGCGCAACCGGTCTATTCTGGAAGTTGCAACATCTTTCGAGCTGTCGAGATCGTTTTCGATAGGAGCTTGCGGTGTTAAAATCGAATCGACCACCTGCTTACCTTTAAGTTTCTTAGTTAGAAAGATTTGGAAAATTCACTTAAAAGATCCCAAAGCTCTCCGGTTCTAAACTTTGCAAAGCTTTGCTAAAGCAAATAACGGTTACGAACTTTTAGCAACGAAAATGGTAATACTTTGAGAAAGGATCAAAATTGTTTTTTGAGAAATTCGGCATTTTGAGCAGATTAGATGATGAGTATGCTAATGTATGCTTACCATATGCGCAATGGAGCAGGTATAGTATTAGAGTTAACCAAAAAGCGAGAGTAGCGAAATACTTCATGAACATTACAAAGAAGATGTGTTCTTATTTTACTTATATTTACCAACAACCGGTTGGCAAACTCTTTGAAAGTAAGTGAAAAAGTGAATCCTTGAAGGTGATCAGGTGTCTTCCATCCAAGACTGCTTTTCTTTAGTACACAATAAGGATGTCAGTTTTGATGGATTAGCTAAAATGGTTTGAAACATTCAGCCGATGGATCAATAATTAAGTCAATCAATAATTAACAATCGAAAGTCGAGAATCTCGACTTTCGATCCATGTCGCTCGACATCGACTGGCACTCCACTACATTATCCACGACAGCGAGCCAAAGGCGCGACACTCTCTCTTGTTTGTTATTTTTTTGTATCAAATTTTGAAAATGTTTTTGGAAAAAAGGTCAAATCCACTGAAAATTCACAAAAATTAAGACCCTGGGCTAAGACCCCGAGGCCCGGTCCCCAAATTTTTTATGGCATGCCCTTATGTGTTCTCGCCTCGGATTGTGTGCATGGCAGACATTCTAGAACATAGAAAGATCTAGTTCTTCCATTTTGAGCATTCCACTCTGGTGAGGATAATGATACTGTGGAAAAGTTTAAAGATTCTGGAGGAAATGCTGGAATCGAAATCTAGGCCAGTTTGAAACCCCGCGCTCTATGTGTTTTCTCGCCTCGGGATGTGTATGTCCATGTGCATGGGCAGACACACTAAAACATAAGCGATGATCCTCCATTGACCATTTTATTCCGGTGACCTTTCGCTATGCCACTTCTCTCCGAGTTCTACCCATTAGAAGGTCGGAAGGGCGGTTCCCTTTTCCCCCTCACTATACTCTCTCGCCTCAAAAAGGTTAGAGACGCGCAAAAATTGCGCCAAAACCGGGGACATTAGAAGGCCGAAAAGCCTAAACAGCAGCCTAAGGGCCTGTTCGCCTAACGGGGGGCCTAATCCTAAGTCCCTTGGATTGGGTTGCCCGCCTAAGGGGTTGGGTTGTTCGCCTAAGGCGTTAGGAGTCGATTTAGGGCCTGATGGCACGTGAAATAGTTTCACGTGCCATCTAATGGTTAAGCATAGCGGACATTAGAAGGTCGGAGCCTAACACTAAAAAAGAGCCATTAGAAGGCTTTTCTTCTCTGCTGGCCTGTCTTTTCTACACTCCGACCTTCTAGTGTCCTTTTCCCCTTCTTCTCCTTCCCAAATGGCATTCAACGCTGGTGAGAGTGCTTCTGAGTGTCTCTGAGTTCATTCCTCTCCAGAATGTGAGGAACGTGTGCCGCCAAATAATCCTTGAGGTGGACTAGTCGGATTGGCGACTTAATTGTTTGTTGGTCATTGCTGCTTTAGTTGCAAAAAACGTTGTGACATTTCTTGCAGAATTTGAAAAAATTTGGAACAATTGACCAAATTCCTATCCTTTAAGAAATTTTCCTCTGCTCTTCATTTTCCGCTTTTCAAGAATTGTGCACTTTAACTTAGTCATTTGGGCTCATCCAAAAACTATTAGCCTTTGGAGCTAGTGACAGCCCTCGTTTTTATGAATAATCTTGAAAAGACATTTTGATCCAGAATCAAGCAAAGGTGTTTCAGATCCACTTTATTGATTCTTCTCCGAATGGCCAGTCAACTTCGGTCAGCTCTTGATCGTATTTCCAGGATCTCGCACGAACTTCAACAAGCCGGTGATATGCTTCTCATGGCTGTCAATAATAATCAGTTAGGCCAATCAATGGCTGCCAAATTGGAAATTGCTCGCAGACAATGTCTGGATGTGCTTGAGGAGAATAACTGTGCGGAAACAGGACAGTTGGACATCCAGAGACCAACAACCATGGACAATTTGGACGACCAATTGCTGGTGGGCAAATTTTGTTGTGTCCTATTTCTTTCATTCTAGTGTTAGAGGACCAATTTTGGCCAGCAGCTCAATTAATCTCATTTTCAACATAGCCTCAGGTCGTACCCTAGGATAAAAATCTTAGGATATATAAAGCGATTTTAACGCTGTAAAAGCTCGGAAACGGATGAATGTGTTGTCAAACGTATACTTTATATAATGCACGACCGTTAGTAAACGTAATCGAAAAAAATTCAGTTGCAAATTTTCTCTCGCCTGCCGACTCTCGCAAATGTTGTGCGATACAGTAAAGTGTGCCGCCAATGGCGCCGAGTGATTGAATCTGGCATAGATAGCGGTCAGTTCTACTGCTGCCAAGTAGTGTCCAAGGAAACTGTAGGCCGAGCAATGGGCCTATTGGACTTGTTGCAAGTTCTACACCGGCTTCGGAAACACCTGCAGAAGCTAGAGCTCCAGACTTTGGCCGTGCTCAATCACGACAACCCATACCTGTGGGAACCGTTTCGCGCTCTTTTCTCCGACATGCCTCGTCTGCAGCACCTGGGCGTTCTTTTCGAGGTGGTCGACCGCAAAGTATTTCTCGCTTTGATGCGCACATTTCCAAATCCTCAGGCTATCAAATCGCTGCACATACGACAACAGCCGATTAGCAAACTCGTAAGTCAAGAATTAATATAGAAAATGTCGTATCAGAATTTTACATAAAAAATTGGCAAAATTCTGTAAAAGTACAGATTTTTGGCAATTTTTTTATTTCTAAAATCCTAGAAAAAAAACATTGATTTTATTTTAGGAAGGACAACTAACAGCACAATATGGATTCTATGAAGGCCAGCCCGGTCAATTTCCCTATTATACATATTATGACGACGATAGTTCGATGGAGCGTGACAGACGACAATATCGGGAACTATTGCTGCGAAAAAACGGTAAAGTTTATCACTCCAATAGATTTTTCGGCTGAAATGATCGATATTAACAATGCCTTTCAACCTGACAGGAAATCAAGTCGGATAGAAAATTTCCAACGATTCCTAAATTTAGCATCACGAGAATTACTGAACAATTTCCTGCGGCACTTTTCATTTTTGGAGGAACTTCACCTCTGCGGCTTCCAAGATTGGCAGCTGCTCAAAGTGCAATATGTTGCCGCTCTTGAATGGCCGCCGAATTTGCGCGTGTTAAAAATCGAGGATGGCATTGACGTTGGTTTCGGGCCGAATCATTGGAGATTTTCTGGCAACGTGTTTGCGAATCTCGCTTTGCGGTGCTCTGAACTTCGGAAGATGCGGATTGTAGTGTCACCTACTGATTTTGTCCTTATGGACTTGGTCAAGCTGTTTTGCAGTTTGGAAAGGTATGTTTCAGTGAAGCGTTTTGGCAAGGCAATCACCCATACGAAGCCAAGGACAATTGAAGCTTTTACCATTATACTACAATTGTTGCATGCTAGGCGAGAGATGCACAAAAAGAACTCTTCCGACAGGTAGAGACGCAGAGGGAGCGCCTAAAACCCTGAGTCTAAAGCGCTTGGGCCTTCGGCTATTGCGCTTATTCTAATTGCACTTTGTCCAATTACTGATATTAGGAGTCGGTATTGCACTTTCGTGCAGTGAAATTAACCTCGGCGCAGCCTACCTGGACATATCGGCCACACCGGGTGCTTCATATCGCGTACCTGCTCAGGCATTCTCCTCACTGTACCTGCTAATTTCAGCCTCGACATGATGTTTGAGCTATTTCACTCAACCATCAATCCCGAACCAAACTGTCAAATTTCTGCAGGCAGTGAAATTATTGCGCCGAAACTTCGTTTTCTCAGGATGAGCACAGAACCAAAAATAACGCGAGCTGTAAGTCCTTATTATTACTATTTTTCTCTAACTTCAATAGATTTAGATCCTGTCGGTTTTGGCAAGCAGAGCTCCCCGTCTAACGGAGATTGAGCTGTTTGGTAGCGTAAATAAAAAGTTGCTGGGAGCACTAACCAACTTCCCCGCTTTGGAATGTCTGACATTGTCGAGATTAGCGAATGATGTTCGAGATGAGGATTTGTGCTCAATTTTTGCGACACATTCTCGACTTGAAGTGAGTTTTAAAGTTTAAGAAGCCGGATGCTGAGTCGAAAATCCGACTTTCTGGACAAACCCTTGTCTCATGATAGCTATTGCTAACTTTTGACTTGTGAAGAACGTCCATACACGTGTACGTGCTACGTCGCTCTGTCTACATAATGGAACCAAAATTCTTCAACGGCCTTCTCAGCCTTTGAAGGTCTTTAAAGGATTTTTTGCCGGAAATTCAAATCATATGCTGCATTTTTCGTTAAAAACGAAAATCGTGTATTGCCGTATTACAAAAGTTTTTCCAGGAATTTCGACTGCACTTCGCGCCAAAAATAACCATGGAGGCCATAAAATTTCTGCTTTTACATTGCAAGGTAATTTTGGAGAGTCGACAGCACTTACTTGAGTATAGTAATCTGCTCCCAAATATTTTAGCGGCTCAGAAGATTGGATATCTTCAGTGTTAATAATGTCTTAACTGCACCACTGGCACCCGAAACAATATTTGGCTGGATTGCGGAAAGTCTGAAATCCCGAGAACAAGATTCAGTTTCGTTTGAACTTCGCGCAGGTCCGAAATTCACCCAAAAGCTGACTACGAGTACATTGATTCCTCCGGGACTTAGAATTTGCACTTTAGAGCTGAGCAAGCATCGACACGTGTTTCTGACATATGCTTACAAGAAAAACATTATTTCTGATCCCCGTGAATATTTGCCACTTATCAAAGATAAGGATGACGTTTATGATTATTACCCACGTGCAATATCTGACGAAGACGAATAAACTGCATTAATAAAATAACAGTGAATTCAAATTAAAATACTCGATATCGCCATTGAAAATTGCATTGAGCAAACTTTTTATATTTCTGGATCATTTAGATAATTAATTTGACCCTATTTTTTATCATCTTTCGGGTAAAACAACTCAATTTATGCTTTAAATGAACCAAACATGACAAGAAATCGACTCAAAACTGAAAATTAATCACTTTTTCTGACTCAGCGCTTACAAAACCCATAATTTTGATTGCCAATAATGGGATAATAATTATTGGCACATCATTGGCAATCATTAATTGCAATAACACAGCATTTATTAATGTACTTTACAATTGTACATAATCCTTTTGTTGGGAGCATAACAAACGCCAGGAACAGTTCTCGTTCTTTCCACGCTGTCCGCTGTCTTCTTATTCGATTTCAGAGATTTACTCCCTGATTTGGAAATTAAATCACGACGTGTGTAAACGTGCCTGAAAATATTTATTATGTTATCTCAGTTGATGTCAAAACTGTCCAACTATTTGCCAGATTCCAACCAAAAGCCAAAGCGCAAAGGTTTTTGGTGTCACACTGTGACATCTAAAACCCTCGCGTAAAGCCAAAGATACCTCAAAGAAATTTTAAAACTATGATAAAAAGGGACGAAGAAAACATTATAAAGAATTAGCTGAAAGCATCATTTTTCTCCCGTAGATGCGTTATCTTTGCGAACAACCAAACTATTCAACCAAACATCAACAAACCTCAAATTTAAGTCGGACACTGCCATGAACGAACAATATTTTGGAATTCCAACGCTGAAACCATAGCCAGACCAATTCAGATCCAAATGTCCAGTAATATTAAAGCTTAGTGATAATTCGGAAGAGATTTCTCCGAAGAGTTTCGCAGCACTTCCGAGTTCGGCCGTTACGTCTAACATGGCAACAACTCTAAACGTTGGCATCATTCATGCGATATTAAATAATTTCCTTTACCCAATGTCTGAGGAGTACCTCTGGGTATTGTCAGAGTGTCGATGGCTCGTCTTTATGGTAGCGCTTCCGATTGTCCGTAATTTTATAGAAAATCCACTGAGTAACGGAAATTCGCCATCGAAGTATCGGTAAACAATATTTTGCTACAATAAAACGAAGTTAAACGTAAAATAAGCAATATTCATATGCCTCAAAATTGCTTAAGTACAACAAAAAAAATTTAGCCAAATGTGAAAATAATTTTTTTAAAATAAAACATTTAATAGTTTTGATTTCGAGATAAAGGGGATTTTGTTTCTGAAAGCTTTAAAATACTTGAAATTCTGAATGCAACAAGGCACCTTAACTGGATTTCTGAACAATGGATGTTCAGACATCGTTTCCATAGGCATATGGTGTCCGAGCAATGATACTTGCGCCATAACCTCAGGTCTGGTAATCGATTCTTTATGAGATCGGGTTTGCGAAGTAGTCACATACAGCTGAAAATAGCTGCAAATTTTTTTATGTAATGTTCTCATTATTAATTACTTACCTTGAACAAATCTCTCGACATTTCAACAGATGGATGATTATGTCGTATTGAATATTCCAAATGCGCCAGAGAGTCTTTATCGACGACAACTTTTGCTATTCCGCTGGTTGTATGTTGATTCGTTTGTAAAGGGAAATCTGGAAATGTATTCGTTATATTGTAGAATGAGATTCGGACTCGCTTAAATTCAAGATTAACTTACTCGCCAAAGTATGGCTCTGGACTGATGAAGTCACCTTTCCCAAAGCCCGTTGTGAATAATTGGGACGAAATGCACGAAAATGTCTCAATTTTTTCCAATATTTTCGCATCTAAAACTATTGAATCAATTACAGTTTTTATTGGTGAACTTTCAGACATTGCGTCATTTGATACAAAAAATGTAAACGTTTATACTATACGAGTTTCATTTTACATATTTTTTTAGGAATCTAAACGACTAAAAAGCTATGAAAATATCAAATGCGTCTTATAAGTTGTGAAACGCTTACAAACCTCCGTATTCGTCCTCTTTTGTGCTTCCACAGTATCATAAAAATATGCGAGCTTTTCCCTCTCTTGTCTTCCAGCGGAAAAATTGTTTTCATAAAGCAAAAGGTAAGAGCCAATTAACTCTGACATAGAGACGCCGCTCTGTTGTATTCTAAACAGAATATCCACGGCCAACAGCGATTCATCTAGCGATATTGCTTTAGGGCACATGTTGCGGTAGACGTTTGTCAAGGTGCGAATATTCTAAACTCTGGACTTTAATTTTTGACGTTATTAGAATTTTTAACACATCCCCCCAGTAAGCTAGCCCTCTCCGTCCGTAACATGGCCGTTAGACCCCTTTTACCGCGTATATATGGGCAAGTGATAGCTTAAAATGTTCGTATAGACGAGCTGAGTATGTTTTCAGCAAAATTTAGACCAAATGTAGACAAAACTTAGATAAAATTTTTTAGACAAAATTTCTTACCAGTGTTTTTTATCCGTGACTTATTTTGTGCGCCCGAACTTCCCCTCGGAATGTGAGGGAACTTAGAACACATAGGTAAGCATATAGACAAAATGTTTAATAGGACTCCCGTAGGGAGTCCCTGCCGCTAGTAGCTACTATTGAGGCAATAAAGATCTAAAAATTTTGAGTCGGAAAACGATAAAATTCTCTAGCTCAATTATATTTGCTAATTATTTTTCTGCTTATTTTAAAAAGATAATAATGTAAAGTTATATTAAAACATTGACCTACTGCAAAGGTAAAGTATCCTGGATGGCATTCATGCACCACCCTAAGTGCAGCTTTGTTTACCTCCTCCGAATGGTTCCTCGAGCATATAAAATTGAACGCATAATCACATATTCTGAAATTACACAAAACTCAATTAACAAAAATCAGGAAATTCTTTACCGTTTAACGGGAAGATTGACTAAAACGTTCAAAGATCCAATAACGCATTCGATATCCTGAGGAATGCACTTTGTTGTCTCGTTGAAGAACCATGCAACAGCCTAAAATTGGGGTTGGGTATATGAAAGAAAAAGTGTAGTGTATACAGGAGAAAATATTAGCAGATGACGTCATCTTAGACGTCACGTCATCAAATTGATATATTGTCGAATATAAACCTTGTGTATGAAAAATTAAGGATAATTTCGTTTTTGTAATATTTGATGAAAATTTTAAGAAAATGGAGTAATTTTGGTTCGTACTAAAACATATTTTCCAAATATAATATTAAACACGGTAATGCACGACCCTAAGCATTCAAACAACCAACCTTTTCTTTTCCCAAAGCACACGCCTTCAACGTTTTAGCGTTCGAGAAACAGCGTCTTCGCAATAACGTAGCCGTTGTATAGAGTAACGCTGTATACATTTTCTTGTCTTCATGCATTCTTTTTGCACTCATCATATCCTGGAACATAAGAAATGTATCGATTGAAATTGTAAATAATGATTTTGATGGGCGAAATAAATTCAAAATTGCTAATATTTTGGTTTAAAAAATTTTGCTAGCTAAGCATTGGAAAAATCGAATTATTAGCTTCAATCAAAATTGTTTTAACAATAAAAAGCTTATTTTCATCATTTTAATGAATTGGTAATTCGTTATATATTTTACTCTTACTAAGAACAGTTCGGAGTAAAGAAACAAAACATATATGGGTTGAAGTCGCCCTTACCTTAATATTACTCAAGATTTTTCCAGTCGGCTTAATTGTATATGCCAATGCATTAGTGAACAGGTCAAAGTTGGACTGTCCAGCCGGTAAGTCAAGCCATCGTACTATGGACTTTAAATTGTCTGGATAACCGCTAGATGCGAGGCTCTGGAGAAGGTCATTTCTGAAATCATTAATTTGTCAAATCTCTAAGAAAATGTAACGTCGACTCCTAGAATTCAAAGCAGATATTTTGCGTTTACGTATTGGCCTTAGGCAAAAGCACGGACATGAATAAAGCTGACCATAAATAGAGCGTAGAAAGTATAGCCACATTGCAAATGTTGTAGCACGTCATTTGAAAATGATTGTTTAAATCAGGGGTCACCAAAATTTTGTTTTGGCGAATCAATTACGAACCCCCGGATACCGTATAAAATTTAACCCGGAGATTCAGCCCACTTCTAAAGCAAGATTTATTAAAAATAATTTTCAAATTCGAGTCCTTTTTTAGACATGATCCATTGTTTGTGGTCTGGTGGGGGTACAGCACGTCCCTTGGGGGTAATTAAGGGCGAAATAGGCTTTTAGGGATTTTCGGCCATGCTGAGTCCAACATCGAAGGAATTTTCCTGTTAACACAATTTGAAACACTTACAAGATTATATGATTGCTCGGATCATTCAAAATATTCTCGACCGACGTTCCATACGTCGATGCTCTCACAATTTCATTGAACAGTCGCAATTGTTTGTTATCATCAGGATTTTCAGCGTTCTTTATTAATTCTTTATAGCTTTGCACAGCATCTTGCAGCTGAAACAGACATTTTTAAATTTGACAGAAAAATAAGAAATTTTTATCAATCGGCTTTTGATTCGAGCTTGTGAATGAGTTTTTGAGTAATTTTGAGTTATTGCAAAATAAAAGATGACGGGGCTTGTATCTCGACTAGTATTAAGGATCCTGCGCCTGATTAGGGACTGAGGTCATGTACCAACACCTGTTGCCAAACCAAATGGTGTGCCATCAAAATTATTTTTGAAACATAATTCATAGAAAAGTTTTTGTGGCTGAAACCAATTTATTTAGTCCAGATTAATTTATAATTATTAATAGAGTTTTTGACTAATATAACAAATTTAGCATCAAGCTTAAGTTGGAAATTGAGCATTTAGATTGAATAATTTTGTGAATTAAATTCTTTATCAAAAATGGTCAGGAATATGTTCGGATTTTATACAAACTTACATTGCTTTTTGCCAAATTATTTATTTCTTTTTCCGGAAATAAACGAAGTTTTTTCGGCAGGGCTGTCCAGTCTTTTCCCAACGATTGCGATTTGAGCACGTCCACAGCGCACTTATGTGCGAGATCATCCTCGGGGCATATCATTTTTTCATATAAGCGAGTTCTGTTATTTAGCTCCATATAAGTGCTAAATTAATTGTTCTCGGGTACGAAAATTTGGAAAATAACCTAATTTTATAAATTTAGTTTATTATTTCAAACTCTTACTGTGATTTAACTTTCAGGTTCCATTTTTCATATAACGGACTGCGAATTTCGAAATCCTCGTAGGCGTCGATGTAAATAATGTCAGCGTCGATTTTCTGATTTTGACTAAAATGTGTAAGCTGGCATCAGTAAAAATGAGCGGAAGTTCTCACGTGTAGATGACGTGCTGATCGTAGTTGAATACAGTAATTCCGTCGATTAGACTATGATTTGTGTGCTCGTTGAAATCACAGTTATTGATTCGGCGCTCATATCTTAGGTCGACGGGGCGCGAGCTTCGGTAATTGCATGCACCGAATGGAGTGTTCTAGAAGTTTGAATGATTATAGCAATACAGTCGGGTTTTTGCAACGCAAGAAGCAAAGAGACCTTTGAGAATAGGCGCGTGTAAGAATTTTTGCCAATTTTTAGATTTTATAGCTCAGCAGACTATGAAATATATATACAAAATTTGTATGCAACGAATACCAAAACGTTGTATGGATTGATTTCAGCAAAACTAAAATCGCATTCAAATACAAACCACGATTTGACTCTCGCCTTCGCCTTGTTTTGCTGAATTATGAACGGTCATTGCAATCGCTGTCAGTAAAGTATGCTCTGGTTTTTCCTGCCCATTCTGTGCTGCAACATAGAGGCCGTTGAGATGATGCCCACCTTGACTAAAATCCACAATAACATCTTGCATGTCTTGCTTGCACGGCCCTTTGATGCACTTTTTGAGCTGAAGTGAATCATTTAGAGAAACATTTTTTTGAAGAATTTTCTTACTTTGTAACTAGCCAAAATGTTGCCTTCATCGTCGTAATGGAATAGTTTAAATTCCACCAATGCTTCAGTTCGTCGCCGCAAGGCTTTTCCGTTTACAGTTCCTTTAGCTCTCGATGGATTTGTCTCGAATACAGACGTCTCAGATTTGAAAATGTACTCGTACAGAAGCATCCTTAACATACATAAAATGGATAGAAATTATACGAAATTAGTGTACCTTGTTTTGTCGTCATCCGCTTCGGAGTCAGGCAATAGTTTTCTTTTTGTTTTGCGTTCATCGTTGAAATTATTGCTCCTTTCATACTCCTTGGCTCGGATCCAGGAAGTGATCGCTGAAATATATTGTTCTTTCCGAAGGTCATAACACTTTTCTTACCAAATAATACGAATAACGGCAAAACATGCCAGCTAAAATGCATTCTGAGTTATAACAATACCGGCCTTACTCTAATAGTACATTGCTTAAAGAAAGTAACAACAGACTAAAAAAATCAATAGACTCAATTTGATAAGGACAGAAAGCAGACACTATATTTGCGATGGCCGCTTTATTTTTGTAAAAAGCGGGAATACTCAAACTGTTCATAAAATTTTGTACCAAAGATTATAGTTTTCGAGAATAACGACAGAGAAAAGTATACTTAGATAATGCTGAGAAAAATATTTTTTGCAAATTACGATTCCATAGCCAATAAGACCTTTAGCTGAGCTTTAACAAAATATGTTAAAGTAACTTATGTAAATAAATTCGGAGAGAAATTGGACGAAAGTAAAATAATGGAAGGAATAAGAGAACAAGGTACTGTTATTCATAGCCCAGCTTTTTTGATCGCTCACGTGCCATTGAGAAACATTAAAGAGTTCGAGCAAGTATTCTCTATGTTTGAACAGCTGTTTCATTTAACATCGCAAAAATGCTTTTGGAACATTCTTGTAGGATACTGTTCCGAGACACAAATAATATAAAAACATGCGCCAAATCATTCCGCCATATAAATTTTTTGCTTTATAAAGACGCTTTAAAGACTCTATAAAGATCACTTCGACAAAAACCAATTCAAAAACCAATTCTAAAACTGATTTTGTGTACAAAACAGCAAAATAAATGTTAGCAATTTGTTTACGGTTTGAAAAACACTTGAAAAACACTGTAAAGTACGCTGTTTATTGTTGCGATGCGGCAAAGAAGACAATATTTGATATCTGGTGCCAGGACGCCTTCGATCGACAATACCATTGAACGCAATTCACGCGCTATTGAGTTCGTTGGCTTTGTTCGACGATTCAAAGTAGAAATCTTCATGCGAGGGCTGTTTTTGAGTATTATTTTGAGCCATGACAGCCTTGAACTGGTTTAATTGTTTATATTTCGGCATTAAATATGCATTTTGTTCCTAAGAATATCGGCTTGTTCTTTCATGGAAGAAACGACCTTTTTTATAATTCGAAAATAGTTAAAACTTTGTTACTATTAATATATATAATTTGCTTGTTATAACCGTTTTGGTGGAAAAATTGTAAAAATCCTTTAACGAAGATAATTTCAGTGTCTTTCACTTTTTTGCGTAATATTTAAACGTCGTTATTTTTTGTGCCAAAGTGACCAATTATTGCGAAAAATGAGGTTTCAGAAACAAAAAAGTCAAATTGGATTAGACATAAAAAAAGTTTCTAGTTAGAATTTATTTGCTTGAAGGATGTTAAATATGCTCATTGATCATCCAACATGATCGAACTTCCTCATTCGGAAACCTTTCCTGAAAACGCATTCAATTCCCAAACAAACAAAATCATTCCCACCTTTCAGGTATTGGATTTTTCCTTCCCATCTCATTGTTTATTTTTGAGGAACGCATACAAAATGAACCGAAAATAGAAAACCTTCGGGCTTTGAGCGAAAAATAGTTCAGTCTCCGGTGCGCAAAGTGCAGCATAATTATAACTGCTTCGGAGCGAAATTCGCTTTCATTTAATTTGAGGCGAGACGGAGCAAATGAGTCTTCTTTTGTAACGGTGCCGAATATTCTTTTGTTCCCGAAGGGTAAAAAAGAAAGGAAAAACAGAAAAGTGAAAGTTGCGCATTGCTAATAAAAAGCAAATGACGAATAATTTTAGCACAAGTTTAAAGTTTTCTTCATGTGCCGACAAAAATTTGGTTTCGAATCGTTTTGATTTATATTTCTCGCAAATATTTAACTTTTTAAATTTCGCTGACAGGTAAAATCTAATAATTCAGGTAGCACCTTTTTATTATATGAGAATGGATCAACGACGATGCTATCGACGAAAGTGACCAATTGAGAAAATTGCAACACAGACTCACCTACTATCAACAGCTGAATGTATACGGGTCTCATTAACGCCTTCGCCTTTGCATTCGCTATTCACCTTCACAGCGTCACATCTCTCAAAGTATTGTTCTTCGTACCAAATTTGTCCTACAGCCATGTCGTCTTTAACGCAAAGCTGGCCAACATTCTCGCTTCAAATGGCTACAACGTGGTAAGTTTTTTTTATGTTTGCAATATGACTGCAGACTTTGTTTCTCTAGACAATGCTATTGCTCGATGTTGACCCCACAGTGCCGCACATTAAAAGTGCAAAATTCCAGGTCTGTTCACGTAACTGTTATATTGAATATGTGCTTTGCTGTGCGTAAAAATTGTCTATTACTCGTAAAAGTTTTATTGTTCTCGTTTGTCTTTTGTGTAACGAAGTATATTTTCATTGTAAGACTCGTCGAGTGAATGTCGGCGTATCTGACGGCCGTCTGCCCAATACCATATGGCGCAATCCCGGGCCATATGAGGACGCCAATCCGCTCAATCCAAAAATTGCCATAAAACTTGTGAGAGTGTCAGAAATTTTTGTGAATGTTTGCAACAGTAAGTCAACTAACTAATTTTGTAAATTTATTACTTAGTACTTACATAGTACATTTACTTGTAGCTAAAAAGTTAGCAAATCAAAATTTGTAACACATCTGAGCAGATATGTTTAGAATTATTATTCCTAGTTGCATTATTTTAATAATTATTTTAGACTTAATGACCAATCATCAACTTATTCGAGAGCTCAATTCAGAAAACTTTCACATTGGATTTGCGGAGCAATATGATTCGTGCGGTTTTGGCCTATTCCATTTACTAAACATCAGGAAAACGATATGGGTTAGTGCGACGGGTCTATACAGGATACAGCCTGAGGCTATGGGTGTGAATCAACCGCTAAGTTATGTACCAGGTATGGAGACTAATAAAAAATTATTTGAGAGAGTTTTCGAAAGTCAAAAAAATAACTAACTGTCGGAGCGACTAAGTTTTCTTAAAATAATTATTCTTGTTATTCTTTATATTTTCCAAAATACTGAACATTCTAATATTTTGCCTTATTGAGGTATACGAGAATATCAGAAGACGAGTATTATATCGAAATCTAGATATGAGATTTGAAGTTGTTACAAAGGTTACATCACTTGAAGGTCAAAGTTATAAAAGTAGTAATACTGAACAATTTTTTTTACTTTTTGCTTACTTTAAACGACGCAATAATATTTTTGTATAAATTTAGAGCTATTCTCCGAATTCTCCTCGAAAATGAACCTATGGGAGCGTGTCAACAACTTTGTACTTGCCATCGCCACCGAAGCAGTACATAAACTGCGCGTTGTGTATCGCGAAACCGCAATCCTTCATCAAGACCTCCACTATTTGCAAGCCAGAGATGTATCCGCGGATTTTTGCTTCTGCCAGCACAACCAGTCGTGTGCCGTAAAAGGACACGAATGGCCTGTGCCGTTAAAAAAGGATTTATTAAAATATGCTGGCGAGATATCTCAAACAATTATTGCCAACACCTCGCCATTGCTCGACTTCGCAGCACCCACTGCTGAATATATCAAGGGGATTGCGGGAATCACCGTCGATATGTCGAGAAAGGATATCTTGAGGCAGGTGGGTACATTTGCTATGCATTTTATGACAACCTGTGACTTTCGGCCAAAAGACTCAAAAATTGGATAATAATCCACGGATCTCGAATACCTTGCGTTGACATACGTCACGCTTCAGCTTGATCGAAACCCCTGAGTCTTAGTTGTTCTTTGAGCAATTATTCTTTTGCAATGTACCAGTAAAAAGTTATGTCATAAAGCTGCAGTTGAGGATTTTGACCTACACTTTTATAATTTCGATCGAAAAATGGCATAAGTCTAATAATAATATTATTTTAATAAAAAATCTTTTTAATAAAAAACGTTTAATTTTCAGGAGTGGGAACCTTTGTTGAACAATACCAAACGAGGCTTTTGGTTGGTCACTTTTGGTTCAATAGCCAAAACATCGGAAATGCCTGAACTCTTGAGGCATTCTCTTCAACAAGCATTTGCTCATTTTTCTGACTTTAACTTTCTGCTAAAAAATGAGAGTATTGTCGGAAGTGCGCCGGAGCAGACACAACGGAACGTCTTCCAGGCACGATGGATTCCTCAGCTAGAGTTAATTGGTTAGTCTTTGAACTTTCTTAAAAAGGACCAAAATTTGTATTGAGTTGAGCGATTCTGGAATTCATAATTGTAGTTAAACTTTGGGTTGATTTGATTATCCGTTAAGTTGCTAAAATTTAGGGTTATTTTTGCATAAATGGCCAATTGAATGATTGATAGTACTCTGTTTTTCAATGGTTTTTCCTTAAACGCCTTCCAGGCATATGTGGGATGGGGTGGCATTTCTAAGCCTGTAAGTTAAGGATACCACTATTATTATTTTTCCAGAAAATGTGCTTCGTTATTTTCTCAATACTAAAATAAAAGTTAATAATGTGCCAAAAATGCTTCAGCGCATCCTCAGTGCGTCGGACTTGTGACGCACGGAGGTCTGAGTAGTATTCTCGAAGCAATTGCTTATGCTCGCCCAATGGTTCTCATGCCACTTTTTGCCGGTTTGTTGTATCTCCTACAAAATGCCGTTATAATGCAAATTAATTGTAGATCACTACAAAAACGCTAAAATGGTTGAGCGCAAAGGATTGGGCATAATTATTAACAAATTGAAGGTTCGACGCAATACTTTTACAAATGCGATTCGACAGATCTCCGATCCGAAGTAAGATTATGCCAAAGCTTCAATCACATCTTTCATTGCTGTCATTCTATTCCAGATATAGAGCTCAAAACCAAAAATACTCAACGATTCTGAGGGACCACACTGAAAATTTAATTGATCCAGCGGGAATTTTGCTGTTTGAAATAAAAAGGGCGGCGAAAGGCTTGGCAGGAACGACAAAAATGAGGCCGCACAATCGTATAAATGGAGACAGTTATTTGTGGAAAACAAACCATTTTGAGATTGCACTGTCTGTAATTGTTTTTGTTGTTTTAATATGTAAATAAAAATACCCGGTTGTCATTTTTAAATTTTGAAACATTGTATATAAATATTTAAGATCGATAAAATCATGCTCCAAAAAATATCCTCTTAGTATAATCTCAACTAAAATTTGTGACTTATGGTTTATAGTTTGGAGCATAGGACATTAAAGAAAGAACTGAATGGAACAACAACACGGAAATATGTGATGAAAATAAAGAGAAGACGTGCAAATGTCTGTTTATTTGCTCAAATGTTGTTTTTGATTCGAAACTCTTCGAGCTTACATTCGTGAAATAAGTATTTTTATACGGTTACCTATTATGATCTCGACCTATTAAATTATTCGCTATTTTAGATTGATAGAATTTGAGTGAATACTCTCCTCCGAATTCAATGCCGGCACTTTCTGAACTCCTAGCTCTAACTTCTTCGGCCGCCTTCACGGGCGGAGCGATGATGGTATCCGTGGCAGAACATCCCGCTCGATCGAAAATTGTGTCGAATGCCGACTTGCTCACAGAGTGGAAAGAAAGCTACGCTCACGCCGCTCCAATGCAAGCTGGTAATTCATATTTCATCAGTAGAACCTATGCGTTATAATGATTAGAATTTGGAGTATATGGATATCTTTTATTACTCATTTTCAAAACTTACTTTCGTTTCAATTTACAAATTACAGTTTGATTGAAACACTTTGCATTCCATAATTCATAAAAATAATTCTTGACGCTGGAGTAGTACGGATCAAATACTAACAATATTTTACCAGGATTTTATTGTTCGATGGCACGAAACTCCTTTACTTTCAGCTTTTATTAATTATTATATTAAATAAAGTCGAGAGAATGTTGGAAATTTCAGGTCTCGCTTTACTATCGACCGCTTGCGGCACCTGGGCTGCCTATCAACATTATGTCACGGAACATCCGATTTACCCAGCCTTTGGCATTGGAGCCGCACTAATTTTTGCAAATTGGCCTTACACTCTTCTTGGCATAATGCCTGTCAATGATCAGCTGAACAATACAAAAGTTTGCTTTATTTTTGGCTCTCAAATGTAGACGATCGTTTGGATTAAAACGTTTATATTTATTGATCTTACTATCATTTATCTGTTAATTCTTCTATTTAAGGAAACAAATTTTTATACGAGAGCTAAAAAGAACGACAAGATACCCTTGATTACTTGCTACAAAAATGCAATTCAATTACACAGTGATTTATTACTATAAAGTTTTAACAAATCATTTAGGTGGCCACCGAAGAAACTCGCTCTTTGGTAAACCATTGGGCAAAGCTGCACTCGGTCAGAACCATTCTCGGAGTGGCCTCAGTTGGCGTCTATGTGTGGGCTATCTTGAATTCACGAAAACGAACTCTGTTCTAGAACTCTACTTGAAACAGAAAATATGCCAACGGTTACTTTTTGCAATTTGTATAACTTTGTGACATCATTTCCGGTATTGAATAAATAGCCATTTATTACCGTTGTCATTTTGTGCATTCAATTAAGCGCAATGTAAAGTATAATATCCTTAAAATAGTGACATTTAATGGAAGGAGCCAAAGAATATCTTCCAGAAAACTAACTATAAATTGTTACCACAAGCATCATTGTTCGAATATTTCTAATGTGTCATCGTATTGAAAAAATCACAAAGAGAAACGAATGTGCAGAATGGCTATTGAAGAAAAAATAATGCTTAAAAATAGTAAAACTTATTTATTGTCACCTAAGGAAAACCTCGTATGAAACATTACCGAATTTTTTCTTTACGTAATTCCTCCAATTTTTAATTCCAGTGTAAAGTATAAAGTAATATACTCTTATGAACTACGAGGACAGAAAAATGCGCATTTTAATAACTTAAACCTTTTAATACCTCTGAAATATTTTGCTGTGTTAACGAATTAATTTTCCACATCAATTGTGTATTTAATTGAACAAGGAGCATTAATAAAAATTAGCATTTTTGCATCACAAACAGAAATAATGGGTAACAAATTTAATAAATAAGCTTATTTCAGTTTGATTCGCATTTCCTTTCGTTGATCGAACGAAATATACTAGTTATCCTAGCTAGATTAGTGCGATTATTCGATCTTTATATTTTGCATACATTTTAACGACAAATAGGAAGTCCCCAAAGTAAGTTAAAGCTGTTCGTGATCACATGGCCGTCAGACCTCTTGCGCAATCATTTTTGGGACAAGTCATAACTCAAAATGTTCGTATGCTGAGCATGCATCTGCAAACAATTTTTCCAACTTCTGCCTTTCTTTTAATGGCCCAAATATGGTCATTTTTGTCCAAAAAAGCGGCCTTTTGTAATAAACCTACCTCGTGCAATCGCGGTTTCGTTTTTATTTTTTCTATGGCGCAATACTTTTTTCAACGTTTGCATTTTTGGCCTTTTTTGCCAAAAAGTGGCGTTTTGCGAACCATAAACATTGCAAGGCGCCGCAGGTTGCGAGTGGTCGGGCGCTGCACGACTGACCTTCCTTTTGGAATGTGAGTGAACTTAGAGCATATAGGTAAACGTGTAGATATGTAAGCATGTAGACAACATATAAATTTTTAATCAGACTGCCAGAGGGAGTCCATGGGAAGATGAAAGCTGAAACGAGACATAAACTTTCAATACTAAAAGGATTTTTACTACTTGTCACGTGCAGACTTTTCACCGCTCATTTTGTCGTGTATTTCAATTCTTGTACGAATAAAAAAGAAGACCATTTAGGAAAGAAAGAAAACCGGTCCAGCGGTTTTCCCATATGGCCTTGCGCAAACAAAACCCATTTAATTTCAGTCGAGAATTCTCTTCATTGTTAAAATTTAGTCGTTAATTATTTGCGGTAGTCTCAAAATGGCCACACAAAATGGACCATCCGGTGAGCCGAACACAAAATTCATGCTCGAGGCCATTGGAGAGGCATGCCACGGCGTCCAGAAAAACGACGGAGGACCTTTCGGCGCAGTTGTCGTGAAGAATGGGGAAATATTGGCCAGAGGGCACAACATGGTATTGACCTTACTTGACCTTAGTTAAAATCTTAAAACCTCATGAGAACATAATTTTATGTTTAGTGTTAGGCTTAAGCTTAAATTCAGCTTTACTTAGGATTTTAACTTAGTAAGCGGGCCTGTTCGGTACAATGAGCGATTCTGTACGCTGTAATGAAAAAGCCAAACGTAATCCGTAAACACTGGATATATGTGACGGCTCTAAAACCAATACCTATTCTGTATATTGTACGTAAGACGGAAGATTGTAATTAAAATTTTGTTTAGGTGACATCGACCAATGATCCCACAGCACACGCCGAAGTAACTGCGATCAGAAATGCCTGTAAAGTTCTGAACAACTACGACTTGAGCGGATGTACTCTCTACAGCAGCTGCTATCCTTGTCCGATGTGTATGGGCGCATGTCTGTGGGCCAAACTCGACGCCGTGTATTATGCGGCCACTTCCTTGGACGTAAGTCTGATCTTTGTTGCTACCTTCCCAAAATGATCCCAGTAGTTTCAAAATAAAAAAGTTGTAGAAAATATGACACGTAACTTTTGTGTGTCTCTTACGTAAAAATGTCAACATTCATCGCTAGCCAGGATATTATTGTACGAATTCGAGCAAAGCAATATTATTGAAGAGCGTTATTAGTATGAAATTACACCGTTATATAGGCTGCTTCTGTGGGCTTCGACGACCAGAATTTTCACGATTTTGTCAAAGAACCGCACGCTGAAAAGTATAAACTTTTGAAGAGACTCGAAGTGACTGATTATATGCGACCTTTCAAGAATTGGAATATGAGTCCCACAAAGACGCTCTATTAGTGTTCACATTTTTATACAACCGGATTTGTTGTATAATTTTTGATGAAAAATAATAAGTTGCAATAAAGCATTAGACATTCGCTTGATATGCTAACAACAAAGTACGCATGCAAAAACATGTCGAATTAGTTAAAGTGTGATCTTTCATTCGTAGCATTTGTAATGCCGGAAAATTGTTTGATTTGCATAAAATCGCGAGTGTGTACTCTACTGCACTTTAACGACATGGAGTAAGTCGGAGTTAAAATTAAATTTTTGAAATGAACAGAACCAAATATCGTTATTGATTATTATTACTATTGATTATGATTGTTATATGTGCCCAGTAAAATGCACAGCAATGAATTTGATTTACGGAATTTTGATGACCACCAAAAATGAAAGCGATAGTTTATGAAATCGAAACGAATTCGGCGTTTTATTTATACAAAACATCAGCCGGGTATATACCAACTGGGGGGTTACGATATCTCGAGATTCAGCCTAAGCCCTAAGACTAAGCCTAAGGCTTAGCCTAAGCCTAAGCCTAATTCGAGAGCCTAAGGCTATTTGGGCACAACGCCAATGCCAAGGGATTTTGCAGGGAAACGACCCTTAGGATCAGATTTTTGACACATTTTGACCCTTAGGGTCTAACTAAGGAAGGAAGCTGCCTAAGGCTCACGCCAACGGCTGAATCTCGAGATATCGTAACCCCCCCCAGTTGGAACCCCCCTGTTGGCTTTTACCCACATCAGCCAACTGACGAGCCGATATAAATGCTTCGGACATAAATAAGATCCGGTAATAAGTAATTGTTGTAGAATAAAACACATTTTGTGTCAACATTCCCGACCATAATTTTTAATTTTGACCAAAACGATAAAACTATAATTGTAGTGATTATTGCGGTTTATGTGAAATATGATTTCTGAGTCAAATTTCAATATATATTCCAAAGGTATAAAATTGTACAACGTACGGAAACTTTTCACCTTTGATACGGAATTTGTATTTGTTAAAGAAATTGTACGCGATGGGAAAAGTATTCTTTCCCAATTCTGCGGTCCAATTCGGAAGACATGACCAACATGAGCAGCCAAACTACAGTTTGTGCTGAAATTGTGTCTGGCAAATGTGCGACCGTTAAATACACCCTAATTCGTATTCGTCATTGATTAATCGATTTTATGGAAATTGCTTCCCTATTGCCTACGTACAAAAATCGATTTGCTTTATGTCGGCCGGCCCACACAACTCCATGTGGTTCATTGCTTGTACGCGCACACGTGCGCTTGATTCTGCTCCCAGCTGCGGAGTGAAGAGACACAAAGATGTAACGTTCTCAAAGATGTCTCACAATGTCTAACCATCCAATATTTTCTTTCTAATTTTCTCTTCTCTACAATATGCGAAGCCATAAAAGGTACATTGGTAGGCGAGCGCGCTTTTGCGCTCTCCAAACTATTCCCCAAAGAAATAAAGATAGTTATGTCTTCATTTTCTCGTATGGTTCTGAATCCAACTTTTCATGTGATATTTTATTTTCTCTCCTATGTCTAACTAGAACTCTGTGTATGCACTGCGAACGTACCAAGGGAAAAGAAAAAGAGACCGAAATGAAAGCCGCTGGACAGTGTCAACTCTTACCCCCGTTTTGAGGCTTGTGTCAAGTTTTCCTTCTTCTTTCTCTCGCAGCGGTGGGTCTGCCCCAGATTTTGAAGGGCCGTCAAATGCCGCGCTTTTTCCCTATTGCCTGGATTCGCCTTGGTTTGGCTAGCATCGTTTTTGCCTAAGCATCTAAGGACATGATCCACAACCATTTTGGGTATATCCCAAGAGCATGTGAGCTCATATGAATTGTTGCTATTTAATTATAGGTCTGTTTATTCGTGCGACGAAATGGGAAAATTTTAGTCTATGGAGAAATTTAGCGCGAGACAAATTATGGGCTTCCGAGATTTTGCGTAAGCAGTGTGAAAATATTTGTTTTGTCGAGCGTATTTTTAGAAACAAAATATTTTTAACTTCTTTTCACAAAATGTATTTTATTGTTTGGTACTTTTGCAAAAAAGCTAGTTCTAAACGCCTTTCGAACACTTTTAACTGAAACTGAATGATTCGCAAAATGCTGAAATTTTCTCTTCGTTTATCGTCGACAGTGCATTGTTTTTAACCAGCCATGCCATTAGGTTGGTAATTTTAACCAGCCATTTGAAAGAGCTATACTGTACGATGGCTTTCACATATGAATATTTTCTGAAAGTTTGGAATGATTTATTTGAAAAATGACCCAGTCTAACTTCTATTCTGACTCACCGTCCTAAAATGTGCTTCTGCTCGTCGTGTTTAATGCAAATTTATGAACAATGGCGTTGTTGTCGGAATAATTGTTCTAACAGCTCTACTTTCAGAATGCATAACACTCAGCATTTTGGCACTGGGACGGATTCTACGAGCAAACAACCACCGCTCACTTTGGCCGACGCTCTCTTCCAGAACATCGGTGTCAACCCTCTCACTGCCCAAATGCAACATCAACAAACTCAGTCGATTCCATTCATACCTCCTCAGATGCCTCTTTGCATGTCGGCACCGGCAACTTTTGGTACTTTTTCCTCGTAAATTACTAAGTAAAGTTCAACCATGAAAAAGTATTCGCTAAATTTATAGACAGTTTTCCTGATTTATTCATAATTTCGCTTAAAATATTTGGATTTCGTTTTATGCATTGTCCCCTTGTCCATTAAGTAAACGTGCTTATTTCTGCACTTTTCCAATGTAAAATATAATGGAAGCGCACATTTTCCTCGTTTTAACCTGATGCCATATAGTGGGAAAATGTTTCACAAAACAATAGGTTCAAAGTAACTTAAGAACATATTGAAAATCCATCATTGTTGTAATTGTATATCATTATCACGTCAGATTGACATTCATTGTAGTCGCATTCAATGCATAAACGTTATTATTATTGTATAACTCGAGATTTCAGCTTGCACATCTTCCTCAACCAGCCCATGGACGTTCCCGAACCCCGTAAACACTACGGACTTCTTTCAACAGGCTTTCAATACCTTTGGAGGACTAAACGGTGGGCTCTTTGCCCCTCAAATGTCGCCAATGTTCATGAATATGTGTCAAGAAACGGAGACGAAATACCGACCAGAAAATGGGCAGAAAAACGACAATATGGTCGAGCTGGCAAAAAGGAGTAAGTCTTCTTCCTGTTAAAAACATGGATCATGTCGCTGTAATTAAAGGTTATCCTTTCAATGATTTTTTCGTCATATTTTGGAATCGAAAATTAATTTATTGGTTACGTCTTAGACATTTATTTTGTCTATAGCTCAATGCAATTTATTTCAATTCTGTTTTCATAGTATCAGACCATTTTCTATACAAATTTTTGAGTATTTAAATCGTATGAACAATTATCATAATTAATTTATGAATAACAAAATATTATAAACAAAACTTTTTTTAGACCATTAAACAAGATATGTGAAAAGACGCACATAAATATTTATATTCCATTTTAGTGGACCAAGGATTTTTAATTTTAACTCATTTTCGAGTACAGAGAAATTAGCTAAATCTTTATTTTGTAAGGTTCGTAATTTTATTATTTGTGTGAAATTTTTGATTAAAAATTGTGTATATTTGCAACATTAATGATAAAGAAATTTATTTTCAGCACTTGTTCTCTTCCACAAATCTCGCAGTAGAACGAAAGAACACGGGACCTATTATTCCGATTGGCTCAAGAAAACGTTCAATCTACCCGCTCATGCCATCCTCGACGTCTCCACAGAATGTGATGCCATCAAATGTGATAGCAACGATTCATCAGGAAACGAAATATTTTGGAAAGTGTGCTTCATCCTGGTCGACCACGCAAAAACGCACGACAATATTATTGCAATGTATGACGCGAATGATAATTATGCTGGAATAAGGCAACAATGTCTGTTAATTTTCATATTTGTATCACTGTAACTAATGTGTAATAAATTTTAGGTAATCTGCAAAGAGGTGTGGACATATTACTCGAAGGATATCAGTCAATGCCCAATTCAAGGTAATGCCTCTGACATCGGTTTGCGAAACTAATACAACTAAGCATTAGTTTTAATAATAATGGATACGATAGTCGATATTACATTGATAGTATCTATTAAAGTAATGATATCAGGGCTTTCATATGTCCTTATTTCTAAGATTTGTCTTTATTTTGAGGGTCCAAATCTAAAAAAAATAAAATGTCCTTATTCCTAAGATTTGTCCTTATTTTTGGCCAATGTTCTTATTTTGTCCTTATTTCACGCAATATCCAATTTCAAATGGGAATTTTTGAAATAAAAGCAACTTTTCCTAATAATTTTCGCCTGCGGCGCTATTTGGATGCCATTTTTCTCCAAGTATTTAAAAATAGTGCAAATTTTTATGAATATCGCCTAAAATTGAAAAATTTTCGCCTGCGGCGCTATTTTTTCATTCATGCAGAATAAAATATTGGCATTATAGTTTCGGCGCGAATTTTAAAAATTTGAAAAAATGCACCCCTAAGAATGCACTTGGAAAAAATTTTTGCTAAAAAACCATAGGGGGGACCCTATGGTTTGAAAAAATTATAAAAATGTCCTTATTTTTGACCCCGAAATCTTAGTTTTTGGGGCAAATGTCCTTATTTTTGGAGCCGAGTCTATGAAAGCCCTGAATGATATTCACCCGTTTACAATGAAAATTACATCTCTGCGTTAAATGGGCCAGTGTGAATCACCATTTTTATTTTTCTAGTACAAGGAAATAATTCCAGTCGTAAAAACGGCTATCATTGCTATACGTTTCGTTTACTTTAGTAGTGACTGCAAATAGACTGAATTAGCTGATATTATAATTGTTGTTATTTTCTCTTGGTAGTAACTACTTTTTTGGGTACCTTTCAAAACTGAATATATTCAGAATATACCGACTAGATACACCAATGTAAAATTTAAAACAGGGAAAGATATGACGTAAAAATGTCCATAGTTTAAGTAAATTTCATATATCCTGAAAATGTTTAAAAAAAATTTATTCAAAGTTTTATGCGCACTCGCAACTTTCATTTTTTGCCAATTTGCTACTAATATCCGAAATTTCAGCTCCACTAAGCACCAACAAGATAATCGGAATGGAAAGCGCTCTCCGTCACCTAGTGAGCTGCAAGAATGTCTGTCTTCTTTGCTAAATTCCAGAACACCTAGTGCTCATTCCTCATCTTCCACTCTAGCGGCAGATCCTAATTCCATGGCCGCATCAGCTGTAAGAACAATTGGATTTCACATATTTTTCGAAATGTCATGTTATCTCTAAATTTTCAGTTTCACCCATTTCAAGCGAGGTCCACTGCTTTTCGCACTGCTTCAACACCTCAGCAATTTCCGTTTTCGTACCTGGCCAGCTCCTCTTCGACTGGCTACTTGCAACATCACAGAAGTGCAGACGATGCAAGACAACTGTCGAACATGGCCACTACACAACCTCAAGCAATGACCCCAACTGCCACAGCCATCATCAATTCTCATGGTTTGTTATTTTATAGCTCGCAATTACCAGTGGCGAAAAAACTAACGAAGCAATAATTTAAATTTTGCGGATGAAAGCTGCTGATAAAAATTATCTAGATTACCTATGATTTTGAACGCAGTTTAGCAGAATCTCCATTAGACATAAAAAAGCAGTTTCAATAGACAAGTGTATTTGAGAAGATTTTAATAGTATCCAATTGATAAAGCTTTGCTACGGTATATACGAAAATCATATGATTATGGTGGTTACAGATTAGTGTATTTTCAGAAAACGACGACGAAGCATTGAAAAGGCACATCCAGAGCATAATCGGAGAAAGCTCGTCATTCTGGGATTAATATCATATAGTTACTTCTTTTCCTCATATTATATAACAAATGTCGTTGTTAACTAATATATTTAAAATTTGTTTCGATTTTGAGAATGAAAATCGGAAAAATACTTCTTTTACGAGAAATGTTTTACGATCTTTATAGCTTTTGCCGAGAAAAATGAGCAACTCGTAATGACTTTTATCGGATTGAAAAGTTTGGACTTTGCTCTCAAAATTCTTGCTTTGTAATAAACGAATCAATTTATTTATGTTGTATTATTGTGCAAATTTATTGAGATTGTGAGGAAATCTGCTGGCGGGTTCTTTGAAGTTTATTTTTATTATTATCGTCGTTTTAGTTTTTCATTCCTCTATTTACTTGTCATTCTCGTCTTAATTAGAGCTTTAATAAAGTTTTATTTATTGAGATTGAAATACTTTGCGCTTTGGAGTGTTTAACGCAGCTTTACTTGAATTATTTGTTATGTTAGAATGTAACTTATAAAAATACTAAGTCAAATGCTCATTTTACAGATTCTTTGACTTTCGAGCAATGTCCATAAAACGTCGAGGCAATCATAATTTTCCGGAATTGCGCCGCTCGGGCCGCGACAGACATTCACTTCACAACAGTTTGGACGAAAATATTATCGGCATTGTACAGAAGAGTCCTTTGTTCCAGCACATTGTCAATGAAAGTAACCGAAGGGTAAGAATATTTCTCATTTTTTAATAATATAAATCTTGTAATCTTGATGTAATCAACGCATTTTGCCTGTGCTTTCTGGAACTTGAAATGGCAACGTTCTTTTCGGTGCAAAATATAGACTTTAAAGCAAATTGAAAACAGGTTTTTTTTTTAAATATTACTTAAAGGGGTTGTTTTATGAAGAGTTTTGTTTATTAATTTTAACTTTGCATAGAAACTTACTCTCATTTAAAGAAACTAAATAGAAAATACTCCCAACCATATTGTTATTCACATAAGAAAGTCAGCACAAAATTTATTTCACAACAATACTGAATCAAAGAAATTTCCCCAGTAATATAGAGGTAATGTCCTCCAATTTTTGGAAATGACGTCACCTTTATAACTACTATTTTTTGGGAGGACCGGCGTGACAGCACTATCCCTTCTCTTGTATTTATCCAATTTTCTGGATTCATACTCCCGGTTACCCTGAATAATGTTAAGACCCTGACCGGTCCGTGTATAATCTCCAACTTGGTTCATTAATTGAGAAGCGTTAAGAACGCGTGAGAAAATAATCGAAATGAAAAACAATTTTCGCAGAATATACGGGAAACAGTATTTCGCCATAATCTGAGAAATGTTTCGGCTAGTATTAACCCTTCATTGCCGAGTGTATCCGATCGGATACGCTTTTTATTTGCTAAAGACTTCACAAAAAGAAAGAAACGAATGAGTGTTCATTATTCATACAAAGAGTGTGTCTGTAAATAGATCACATAGAAAAGAGAAACAAACAATGGCAGACATAATGATTTTGAAAAAGACAGCTCACCAAAAGGAAAGCTAATGATAGCGCCAGATTTTTGTCTTTTGTCTATGGCTCCGGCAATGAAGAGTTAAGTCCCTATTAAAGATTAATGGTTTGTAAACCTAAAATTTTTCTTTACTTAGAAGTTTTTAATTGCGAAGCTTTGCAGATGTACTCAAGCCTGCAACATTCCCGCTCGCAAGACAGGTCTCACCATAACGAGGAAGTTGAGGAGGACGAGGATGACGACGAAGAAGACATGGATGATGTCCGTTATGCGTTTCGCTCCCGCACCTCCGACTTGCATATGAAACGCATTCGAAGTGCGCAACACTTTGAAGACGGCCGGCCGCAGGGGAGATTTTCACCAGCACCGGGTTCGAGGTAAGAAAAGCTTGATCATGGCTATATTGAGTTCTGTTAAGGTATTTGGAAGAACATTTTAGATCAGAAGATGATGGGGAAGAGGAAATAGGTGTTAATGAAAACGGGCACACTAGAAAAGGCTTGCATCCCAGAGACAAAATTATCAGAAAATGTTCACCCAATGAAAAAGGGTATGGTACTTTGAACTTTTAAGGGGATAAAAAATTAAAGCCCTGTGTAGTCCATTTTCAAAAGTTTCTGCTTAAAAACTTGTTATATTCACAGGGGTATTATAACGGTGAAAAGTGAGGTGTTCAAGAGTCAGTGTTAGTTTTATGACGATGAGTAAAACGCTCCTTTATTCCAGAAATCCCGGCAGTACTGATAATTTTCTACTCCGAAATTTTCGAATAAAATCGGCAGCCAACATCCTGTCAAAATATATACTCAAAACAATTAACGCTTGTAGGACTCCAGTATTTAAGAAAAGGTTGCCTTATGACATTTGTACTAGAGATCGGCCGAAACCAGAATTTCGGTACCGGTTTCGTACGAAACCGAAAGAATTTCGGTTTCGGTTTCGGTTCGTGGAAAATTGCGCAATACCGAAAGAAACCGAAACCAGAATTCTGGTTTCGTTTTCGGTTTCGGTAAAAAGGGCCACCGAAACCGAAATTTTAATTTCGGTTTCGGTTCGAAAATTTGCCGAAACTTTCGGACATTATTGAAAATTTTCAATGAAATTTTAGTCAAATACTACTTATTTTTTGAAAAATTTTGACGAATATTCATATTTTTCAAAAAATTTCGCCTGCGGCGCTATTTTATTCTTTGCTTTTTATTATAAACAAATGGCCATTTTTTGTCAAAAAAGTGGTCGTTTTTGGCTAAAAACCCAGGTTCAGGTATTTACCACTCCCTCTTTCGCGGTGAGTTTGGGCTTAAAATGCTCCACGGGATGTCCTGAGCAGAGTTGCACGCAATCGTCATTTCCAAATCAATGGATTAAGAAGCAAAATAGCGCCGCCGGCGAAAATTTTTAGAAATTTGGAAAAATAGAGTCAATTTTCATTGAAAAATTAACTCTTCTAGAAAAATTTTGTAAAATTTGCCTCAACATTCAAAATTTTCAAAGGAAATTTTCTCTAACCTCACATATTTTTTTCAAAATTTTCGCCTGCGGCGCTATTTTTTCTTTGCCTTTTCGCCTTCGGTCCTATGTCTAGTACTGGTATTTCCTGTGTCCGTAAAATTATTACTGTTACCGGAGAAAATGCCGTCTAAAATTGCGCCGTGATCTAAAATTGCAGTAAAAATAAAAGATAAAATCGCGCCGCTGGCGAAAAAATTTAGAAAAAATGTTGGATACAAAGGAAAAATCAAACAAAAATAGCGAAGAAGAATAAATTTTTCAAAAATTTAGCGAGCTTGGAGAAAATTTTCTTTCAAAAATGTTAAAAATTCAAATTTTTAGCGGCAATTCAAATTTTATGATAAAATTTCCATTTTTTACTAATTTAGAAATTTTTTAAAAGTTTACGAATTTTTGAAAAATATGGCAAAATTTGGAAAAAATTCATATTTTTTGCCAAAAAATTGAGTTTATGTTTCAACATAATTTTTTGCGATTTCAAATTTTTGGCGCGAGTTCAAAATTTTGCAAAAAATTTTGAATTTTTTGAAAAAAATGTCAAAAATGTCGAAAATTTTTTTAATTTGAACAAAAAAAATAGTTACAAAGGATATATTTGGTATATTTCAATGAAAAAACATGATATTCTAGCTAAAAACAGCAAAAAATGCACCTTTTTGACGTTTTTTGGACAAATTCGTCCATCTTTGGGCAAATTGGAAAACTTTCGGTCGGAACCGAAACTTTCGTACGAAACCGAAACCAGAATTTCGGTTTCGGTTTCGGTTCGTGAAATATTTCGCAATACCGAAAGAAACCGAAACCGAAATTCTGGTTTCGGTTTCGGTTTCGGAAAAAGCGTTTGGCCGATCTCTAATTTGTACACGTCCAATGTACAATGATTTGTTATGGTTGGCATTCGCCACGCAAATAATTTCCAAATCAAAAATCATAATAGCGATGAAAGATTGACGCGTTTTTGATAAGATTATATATTTTGGTTCTGATAGAAAGGCCATATTATTTTTGAAATTGTCGCAATTTTTGAAATTGAACGCAATAATGCCCTTTAATTTAGCAAATTATTATTGCAAAATTACGCTAAAATATATTGGAAATTCGCAGACTTATCAATAGAGTGCCCTTAAGAACTTGGTTTTGTCGAAGACTCTAGATTCCAGAAAAATACGAACAGAGATCATGAAACTCACATTTCAGTCCTATAGCCGAGGAGTTACCCTACTCAGAAATTTGGTAGCACCCAAAGAAGGTCAATAGAATAAATTTCCATGTAAAATTAAGCTAAAAACAGAACGCCAGAAGTGCCAATTGAAACCCCTTACATTTTTCTGCTCGCCATAAGTCTATAAGGATATCCCGGGCGAGTTATGAGGCGATATTATCCTGTTACAAATATCTTTCATGCCCAAATTCTTTATCCAGCTATTTTTGGTATTCGGTACAAAAATTCGCTCGGCATATATTCTGTAATAGAAATTTTAATAGAACGTTGCCTTTTCAGAGTCAATAAAGAAAGCGGCGAGCATAATTCGCAAAAGCACCCGTTAATGCGAACTAGAGCTATCTCTGGAGGTGCTTCCGGCGGCGTTCCGTCGTGCTCTTCGAATTACGAAGTCACTACCGGTAAAGAGGACGAGTCCGACGAATACACCGTTAGTCGACATTCCTTAAAGGTATTTTATATGCTTTTGTAAGATTAGCTCATAAATGAAATATTAAAACGAGGTACGTTTTTTACTAAAATTTGATAGATTGTTTCTTTAATTTTTTAACTTATAGAAAACAAAAAGGTATTTATGAATGTTAACATATAAGAATAGATATACTTTGCTCTTATTGTACTTTGCTCTTAATTCTGATTTGTTTGATGTCATTATTAAGAAAATGGAACGAAAAGTTTAGACAAGCTCATATTGCACTAAAATTCTTTCTCATTTCACCCAAAAAAGTAAAACTTAAATTGACTCTCAGTCATTTTTTGTTTAGCCTTAAACTAATTTCAGAACCTGGAAAAGGCGGATATGGACAATGCGCTTGATGCTGGAAACAGTGGACTGACGATGTACGAGAGAGTGAAAAGTCGGCCGAGAAATGCGAAACCCCTCTTCCATGCTGGTCTTGACAATTCTAACTATATAAGTAGCAGGTGAGCTAATTAATAATAATAATTAGTTAATATTACTGTCGAACGAAGATAAATGTGCTAATATCATTATTGCTACTGTAGTAGTGAAATTCATCCGAAAACTTAAAATTGAAAAATAGTTATTTTTCCATGTTATATATAATAGGAGTAGGAAAAACAGAGCCGGATATTGTTTCGCCCTGTTTGAACCAAAAATAATACTTTGGTTCAGGATTGCCAGAAAGTCGTTCCAGGCTTTGTTTGGGACCAATTATTCAAACAGCACAAAAATGCTCTAGATACAGCCCCCCGATAGCTTGTAAAGTGCTTTCAATTTTACACGATCTTACGTTTAGAGGTGAACTGGAAACTCGTGGTGATGGCAAGCGAAGATGCATGCGTCAATCAAATAGTCGTATCGTTATTATGGACGATGATGATGAAAATAGCCGAGAAACTGATGAGTTGGCTGGCAGAAAAAATGAGACTGACGTCAATAATGAGGTCGATGAAGAAGAGGTAAAAAGTTGGATAATTTAATCTGGAACCATATCGTTATGTAAAATACCATAACCACCCTCCTTTTCGCTGTTCAGAAATCATATGAGATGATTCATACTTGATTTGTCTTGCTCTTTGCCTTTTTACTGTGTGATGAAGAAATTTCTACAGTGCTGTCCGTGTTTAAAAGTCATAGGTTTCCCAAGCTTATTGGCGTAATGAGAAGGCCATTTAGTTCGGTCTGTGAAGAAATTGAAGGCGATAAAATCTAAACTACCTTCTAGAATAGGGCTTCTATTTAAATCGACATTGAAAACCGGCTACTTCAGTAGATAAAGTTCATAATAGAGTTCTAATAAAATGGCGTGTACCCCGTCACATCCGAGAAAGTTATTGCCTTGGAAAAACAGCAAAGTGTCCTTTACTATACGTAACGATGTGGGTTAATCATTTCTTTAGTTCTAATTCTATATTAACTTTCATTATCATTTTAGGAAGAAGCAGCTTCACGCCGATATGCTTTGCGTCAGAGACGTGCGCAAAGCGTTCCCAAAGCAGTGGAATATAATGAACAGAGCAATAGTGGCGAGCGTCCTGTCCGAAGTTGTCGTATTTCTGCAATGCAAAATGGAACGTCGATGTATGCCAATGATGGTCAATATTCGACCAATAATCGCCGCGTTCTCATGTAAGCAATTGACAATTAATGATTTTATCGTGGGAAAAGCAATGAAATGCGAGAAACATTTTATGACACTGAGGACGGGTCCAAGTTAACCCTTCATTGCCGGAGCCATAGACAACAGGCAGAATGTCTGCATTACCAGTAGCTTTATTTTAGATGAGCTGTCTTTGTGAAAAAAAAAAACATGGCCGCCACGGCTTTTTCATAGACGCTCTCTTTCTTTGTGTAATAAACACTCATTCGATTCTTTCTTTTTGTGAAGTGAATCAATATCGTTGCGTTTTCGCATCACTCGGCAATGAAGGGTTAACATTTAAAAACACATTTGAAACTGCTGCTCTCGTTACATTTTTGAGGTGTTAAATTTCAGGCCTTCAAATGGAAGTGGCAATCGCAAATCACATTCTTCTCGACGTGGTTCCCACCGACACAATAGGCGCCGCCGTATTGGAATTGGGCCTTCGGATTCCGACACGTCGTCAACTTCTTCTTCGGACGATGAACAACGTGACCGTGGAATGGCTTCATCAAAGCAAGACTCCAGACAAGAGGCTCGTTTTGAACGAAGAAAACTAAAAAGTTTAGAGAAGGGCCGCAAAAACTTTATGCCAGTTAACATGACAGGTAAGTGTGTGAAAATGTTTCACTGAAAATATACTTTAAACGAAAATTAACTTATTACTACATCCTGGTTATGTAGTCACACATTAAATTTCACAATTATTAACTCAGCGTGTGACAGCATGAAAATATTGAGAAATTTATGATTAAATTAATAAGATAGTCCATCTTTCGTTTTAATTCTATATCTTATCATGTGTATGAATGTTAAAATATAATGAGTAGAACGACACTTACAAAAATGTTGCAAGTTCTCATGCTTTCATTTGAACATGATAGATTTATAATGTATAACAGAGAAATATTTTACATTTAGAAAAAGATATTTCTCGATCCAACATTGGTACTCGAGAAAAATTGCGCAAGTTGGGGTCGAGCTGTGCGGACATAGATCCAATGGAAGTGGACACCAACATCAGCTTCGGCGATATTGGAGGGCTAGCGAAGCACATACAGTCTCTCAAGGAAATTGTCATGTTCCCAATGCTCTATCCGGAAATCTTCCAGCAATTCGACGTGACCCCTCCAAAGGGAGTTCTGTTCTACGGCGCACCAGGTAAGTAATCTGTTAGAAGATTAACCATCAGAATATGGACTCCAGCTTTTGTAATAAATTACTTGGTTCTTTTCAAATAATGTATGCTTATATGACATTGGATTCTATAAAATAGACATTGGGAGTAATTGAGCAATATCAGTAATAACATTAATTTTATTGAGAACTGGTCAAAATTGTCATCCAAAGAAAATTTATTGTCACATTATGTAAGCTACAAATCTCTATTACCAATAGGGATAGCCTCTAATGGGTGTTTAACTCAACTAAGAGGAGAAATCCCCGTGAAAAGCGCGTGATATTTTTTTCCGTGCAAAAAAATATTTATTTTCGTGCAAAAACCCAAAAAGCAAAAAAGTATTTTTTTTCGTGCAAAAAATTTTCGTGCAAATTAGTATTTATTTTCGTGCAAAAAATGAAAAAGCAAAAAAGTATTTATTTTCGTGCTAAAATATTTTCGTGCAAAATAGTATTTTTTTCGTGCAAAATAGTTTTTTTTTTCGTGCAAAAAAGTATTTTTTTCTGTGCAAAATCTTCGCACTTAGGTATTAGGCTGAACAACGCCTTATAAGGGCATACTTTAGGCTTAGGCTTAATAGGGACTTAGTCTTAGGCTTAAGCGCCCGAACAACCCTTATTTTAGGCTGTAGCTTGAGCTTAAGCTTGATCTTAAGCTTAATCTTAAGCTCAAGCTAGATCCTAAAATAAGGGTTGTTCGGGCGCTTAAGCCTAAGACTAAGTCTTGCCTAAACCTAAAGCCTAAGCCTATAGTATGCCCTTATAAGGCGTTGTTCAGCCTAAAACCTAGGTGCGAAGATTTTGCACAGAAAAAAATACTTTTTTGCACGAAAAAAAATACTATTTTGCACGAAAATATTTTAGCACGAAAAAATACTTTTTTGCTTTTTCATTTTTTGCACGAAAATAAATACTAATTTGCACGAAAATTTTTTGCACGAAAAAAAATACTTTTCTGCTTTTTGGGTTTTTGCACGAAAATAAATATTTTTTGCACGGAAAAAAATATCACGCGTGAAAAGCACTGTACCTCAAATATAAACTTAACGCTATGATCGGATATCTATTAGTTTGTTTTAGAGATAGAAGTATTAGTCCGAGATAAACTTTGTACAACGGATAACTTTCACACAAATTTTTTGTATAGATGGGTTATTTAGATTTATTATTTTAGGTACCGGCAAAACACTTGTGGCTAGAGCTCTGGCAAATGAATGTAGCAAAGGCGATAAGAAGGTGGCTTTCTTCATGCGTAAAGGTGCCGATTGTCTAAGCAAATGGGTTGGAGAATCCGAGAGACAACTCAGGTAATTGAAATTTTCTTGTTCTTTAGTATACGATATGTTCTAGACTTCTTTTCGACCAAGCTCACACTATGCGGCCTTCGATAATTTTCTTTGACGAGATAGATGGTTTGGCACCGGTGCGAAGCTCAAAGCAGGATCAGATCCATAGCTCTATTGTATCCACGCTACTCGCTCTAATGGACGGTCTTGACAATAGAGGCGAGGTAAATTTTGAATATTATCTCAGATTTGCATCTCCAAAAATATCATATTACAGATTATCGTAATTGGGGCTACAAACCGTTTGGATTCGATTGATCCCGCCCTCCGTCGCCCAGGGCGTTTCGATCGAGAGATGCGATTCGATTTGCCGGTATTTTTGCAATTTTTTAATGCAACTTATTAACCAATTATATTTTCTAGGACAAAACTGCTCGCGAACTAATACTGAAGATACATACAAAGAAATGGAATGAATGCGTACCAGATGACGAGACCTTGACTTGGCTAGCTGAGAGAACTGGGGGATATTGCGGAGCGGATCTAAGGGTACGCTGTTTCTTACAGCCTGAGACTTATTCTTACGTGAGATAACAGTAATATCAATCCTTTTCGTTGGTACAAGGGATGGTATTGTGTTGCTATTTTTATTTTTCATTCAGTAACATTTTCAAATATCGTTAAACAAACAAATATATTTACTCATACATACTGTACTCATATTTTGAAATTCATATTGTAAAAACGCTTTAAAAGAACAGTATAACCGAGACGCTGAAATGATGTCAATTGGAAATAGACCGAATTGTCCCTTAAAGAAAACGTCTTCGTAGTTACATTACGAATAGTAGTATTTGAAGACCATTTCTAATATTATCGATGTTGATAAAATAACCACTATTAAATAATTTCCAGGCTCTCTGCACCGAGGCTGTGTTAATCGCAGTGCGCGAACGCTTCCCGCATATTTACCTCAGCTCTGACAGACTCGCTATCGATCCTACTGCAGTGAAAATTAACCGTCAGCATTTCAAGGATTCCTTGAAGCAAATTGTTCCAGCCTCCCGACGAGGTCATTTCATTTGTGTGTTTCAAACGGATGTCGAGCTAACATTTTTGTGTTCTAGATTTCGTTGTGCCGTCGCACCAAATGAACGAGATGACTCATTGCTTTATGGCTGACGTCATCAAATCAATATTCGCTAGCCGCATTCCACGAGGATACGTTCAAAAAGCCAGCGTAGAGAATCTCTACGAATCCGACTTACAACGGGTCGTGATGGCTTTAAAAACGCCTTCCACAGTTCCAACTGGCAAGTTTTATTATATTTTGTCGGCGAGCCGGAATATTGAGTTTTAACGTTTTTACATAGAAGAATGCGGGTTTTTCATTGAACCAGAAGTCTATAAAAATTGTTCAATGAAATGTTTGTAGAATTTCGTATTTTAAAGGCTATAGAAGAATGAAAATATACTTGTTAAAATTTGGTACATATTTTTGTATTGTGCATTTCTTTTTGGTGAATCCTGGAAGGAAATTTAATGATCCACGTTTCTTTTAAAAAGAATAATTTTAATGGCAGTGCTGGCACATAAGGAAGCGTTGGGAATTGAATTAAAGTCTTAAATAGAAAAATTTAGCTCGGCTTGTCCTTTATGGAAATGGCTCAATCGGCCAAACGACGCACTTCCTTCCCGTGATTGTCAATCACTTTGATCATTTGCCGGTCTTCTCTCTCTCGGCGGAAAATATCTTCGCGGCCGTAAGTCCGGACGAGAAGGTTGCGGAAACTATTAGGTCTGCTTTGGGAGCCGCGAGCCAAGGCACAGCCGTGCTCATTCTCTTGCCGGATTTCGATGTTTTGCAAGCCACACTACCGATTCATTTGTGGACACTGGTTTGTAATTTTATAAATAAGGTAAAATTTGATTTGAATTCAATGCATTATTTTAGCTGGTGTCGTCGCTCGCTAAATTCACAGGAAAGACTCCCGCTTTGGTTTTGGGAACTCTGCAGCGTAATTACCATCAGTGCGATAATGACGTGAGTATATTGTTTTTAATTATGATACTTGGTTTATTTGAATAAAATTTTGCGCGATTATAAAACTAGACAAACGAACGCAGAAGACGTCGCGCTGTTGGATTTGTTTTATAAACGAATTATTGTAAGCACCACATAGCATTCCAAGCAATTTTTTATCCTAAATTCCAGCTTTATTGATAAGTTCTAATTACTACTTACACAGTGGCAATTGTTTATTTTTAGATTAAACAAGTCTTCCGTTTTCAACATGCATTGGAAATTGTGCCTCCTACCGAGAAGCAACGCCGTGAATATTTTTCTTTGATATTCGAAAAAGCGAAGGAAAAACCAGTCGAATTCAACGGTACGAAGTTATATAGACACATTGTGTTATCGAATAATTTTAGCTGCTAACTACCCTGAGCCTCCAAAAGCGCCGAAAGAAATACCAATCCGAAAAGTCACATTGGAGGAATACAAAGAAATCAAAGGAAAGTACGACCAAATGCAAAGACAGTTGCGCATATTCTTGAGAGACTTGCTGGGTCGACTCACTCGGGATAGAAGGTTTAACGCTTTCAATTTGCCAGGTTTGATATTTTTTAAACAATAACTATAGATAAAATAATGGTGAGCTATTCCAACTAAACTTTGCGAAATAATACAAATGAACCTTACAAATGAACTATACCCTGTTATATAAAAAGTATATGATGCGTTGTTTTGGCAGCCGTGGCTCGCGGGTTGTTCGGGTGTAGCCCACCCCGAGTTTTTCCTTGAGCGGGTTCTGCCCTCAGCATTAGTATGGATAATGGAAACCAACTTCTGAGTAATAATGGAAATCCAAAGAGTAACGACATATACGTACCTCGGACAAGAACAGAACCAAGACCATAAAGACGCACTGGAAGGAGAAATTAAACGCCGTATAAAAGCAGGATGGCTCAGCTATGGAAACATCAAGGACGTCATAAGAAAGATGAGAGCCCCACATCACCAAAAACTTCGAGCCGAACTATTCAACTCAACAGTTCTCAGCGCAATGCTCTACGGATGCGAAACATGGGCCATGACCGACTCCCTAGCAAACAAACTCAGCGTCACACAGAGAGCAATGGAAAGGAGAATGCTCGGGATAACCAGATGGGATCAACAAACCAATGAATCCATCCGCCAAAGAACACAAGTCAAGGACATAGCCCAGGAAGCCCTACTTCGCAAGTGCAGATGGGCAGGCCACGTAGCAAGAAGAGAGAACGGTAGATGGACCAAAGAAACCACATTCTGGGAGCCGAAAGACAACAAAGGAAAAACCATAAAGGCTGGGGAAAGCCGGAACGATGGAAAGACAAAATCATCAAAAAGCTTGGAAAGAACTGGCACCACGTAGCGATGGACCGCGAGAAATACCGAGCATTATGCGACGATACCTTCGCGCCGAAACAACACGGCTGATCACGAAGGAACAAGTAACAAGTATATGATGCCACTACTAGCTCCATTTCCAATTTTCTATCTCTTGAAATCGTTCGGTTTTATGAAAACTACTTTTAACGATGTTTCGTTTCAGTTGATAAAGATGATGCCGCTGATTACTACGATATCATCACACGTCCACTATGCCTCAGCGAAATGATGGCCAAAATCGATCAGTGTCTTTACTCCACTCTCGAAGAGTTTTTAGCCGATATTCGACTGATCAAAGACAATGCTCTGGAGTACAATCCTGATCGCCATATGGAAGGTAAAATTGGTCATATATAGCAATGCATTGTACTTATAATGTTACATTTATAGAAAAAATGATACGACACAACGCCAAAGCATTGGTGGATATGGCCGACGCGTTGATTTATATGGAGTATGAGGACAGTTTCACTGACAGATTGAAGGTGACTTTTTTTATAGATTAGTAATGTTTCGTAATGTTGACTAGTTTAAAATGTTGACTGTAAATTTTGGTGAACTCATACCAAGTAATTGACTTTTTGATAGCGTTCCTAAAACGACACTAATTTTTGCCTCCAGTCATTTCATCGTCAAAATAACTACGTTATTTTCTGGGCATTTACAAGCACATTTAATACCAATAATTCTGTTTTTGTAAAATTTCAGGAGCAAAAGCGTCTGTTGGATGAGGCTGTAGCAAGTCTGCCAGCACATAGTGATGCTGTTCAACTTCCATCAAATTCCTCCTCAGTTGAACCAGGAAATAACAGTAATCTAACTGTTCCACGTAACAATGCTGATGCAGCAGTGGATCAAAATCAGAAGCAAAATGTAAGTATTTATTGAAGCTTGAGTTTTATTGAAACCGAAAGTTTTAATGCGGTGAAACTATCATTATAATGTTTTATTTTTAGCTACACTAAAAAATTTTTTACTAAACAAAGTTTTTGAATACAAAGTGTTAAACATTAACATTTAAGGGTGCTAAAACTTGTTAGGATAGGTTTGAATAATATCTGAATATCTAAAAATGAACGTGGTCGTAGATTGTGTATTATGTGTATTGTGTTATTGTATATCATACGAAAATTGTATTAACAAAATTTCACTTTTTTGCGTTAACAGCGCATCTTAATATCTGCTTATTTGTATCAGTTTTTTAAAATTTAAATTTATTAAATACTAGTCTCTATGATAAAATCCTAAATTTAGTGTCGTAAGAAAAATGAGTAACCCCTTAATTATATTTATTTATAGACTACTGTAGCCACCAGTCGCAGAGGTAGGAAGAGGGCCAAATCAAAGTCCTCCGGAGCGACAAAGCGACGGGCCGAACAAGTGCATCTTTCAATTGTTAAGAAGTACAACAAACTTCAACAGAATTCTTCGATACGTAGTCAAAGGTAAGATTCTGAATACATTGAAACAGGGCCAAATTTTCGTAGTTCCGTTTTTCCAAATTTTGTCCCGTTCTCTAATTTCGAACTGTTTTCATGGACTAAAGCTAGCCTCTGTTAATATGTTACTGTTTTCAGAACAAGCGGTGAAGAAGATGATGAAGTCAGCAACTCTTCTCCGAAAAATTCCCCACCAGTGATAGAGGAAACACAAGAAGGCCAAGATTCATTGCCCGTACCAGATGCCTTTCAGCCGGATTCTGTGCAGTTGGCTCCTGACTTCCCCAACAATGAAGTCGAGCTTCAGGTCGAGGAGTAAGTAAAGATTTATATACGAAAACAGGACCACAACAATAATATTTAGAAATCAGCCACGGGAGCGTGTAGTGGAAATCGATGAGTTCAAGTTGAAAACAGTGCTCAATCAGGTGAGTATCATTTCAAAGATTTGATATAGCTATATTCACAAAACATATTACAGGCTGTACGAAAAACTCACAACTGGCCGATTCCTGACATTGAAGCTATGGGCTCGCAAGTCATACAGCTAATCGACGACTACCGCCAGCAATGGGACCGTCGCAGTTTGCCTCCCGAGTTGGAAAGCATTGTCGATGAATTTGAGCGCTAATGTCAACGCATAATTCTGCTTCAAATATTATTTCTTTATTTAATGTATAATTTCTGTGTTCTCGCTCATGTTTGTTTCGTTTATATAATGGTATTGAAAATTATTGCACATCTCTGGAATGAACAGAAGAACTGCCTGAACGTTTCTCTATAAATTTGGTATGTGATTTACTGCTCGAATTTGTTTCATTGTTGTATTCCTTGATTTTGTATGTTTTCGATAGATTAATTTGAGAATTTTATCTATGTAGGCGCAAGAAATCAGAAAGTGTATAATAGGCTGAAAGTTACATTAGTTATGAGTGAGCATTAGCTGAAGTCAAGGAATAAGGTGTTGTCATTTTTGTATAATCGCTACTCAAAATCTTGATTTGTACAGGGATTACCGTTATTTTGTTGCGTTGCTTCTGTACAAATGTATTGTATAATTTCAACAAATGTCCGACTGACTCCATTTGACCAAAGCCATTAATTAATGTTTCTAATTTATTTCGCAGTTGGACACCATGTGTTGCGTTATGATCAGTAGTCTAAAGTTTTACCTTGAACATCCAAGTTATTAGGCTGACTCATAGCTCCTGCGCATATTGATTCCATGTTTCGTTCAAAAACAAATTTCGGTGAAAGTGAATAATGCACGATTATATTTTTCGTTTTGACATAAGCTCACTTTTAATAAACAAAACATAAAAAAGTCAATGTCAACCTGCGAAAAACTTTTGAAACAGTTTCTCTTTTCATGAATAATGTTTGTAAAAAAGTCAACCAGTACTTTATTAAGTACAGTTATTTATTATACTCATTCATAACAGTCTTTCCCTTTCTTGACCAGTTCAATTAAATTCCAACATGTTGCCTTTCGCCAAAAACAAATATTAAACCATCGTTTCGTTGTATGTTTCGAAATCTCAAGCTTTTGCACTATTCGCATCGCGAATAGTACAAATGAATAGTGTCTGTGTTTTGTTGTAAAGCAATGTCTGTTTTGTTTTGATGAATTTTATGTTCCTGTAAATAAATTCATTTCTTCGAATTCAAGAGTCGGTAGAAATTGAGAGGAAATCAACGGCATTCTAAGCCAGGGACAGGAAGTTAATTCCATAGTTTGGTTTTAGCAGTATGAATCTCGATTTCAATCCGAATTAACGGAAGAGATTCGTGAAAAATGGTTTTGTACTCAGTTCTAAAAGTTGTTATTACGAGTCCCACATCAAATATCACCAAATACGATTCCACTCCTTCTTTGTTCGAGTTTCTGCTATTTATAGCAAATTACACCCAACTATCCGTCAGCTTAACTATAAATCATTTGTGAACCAATTGGACTTAAAACACCTAAATCACCCACCTTTGAACATTACATCTTCCCTCTTTCCCGAATCAAGAGAATGACTTGTTGAACGAAACCACGATACGTATATGCTTTACCTTACCTTGCTTACATTATTGATACATGATTGATTTACAATTGTCATTGACTATATGAATTGTTTTGTTTTTATTGTCCTTTACCTTGTCTATATACCCATCGCGCCAAGAAGTGCAAATAAATTTATTTATTTATTTATTTAAATATCAAGCTTTCTACAGGCTACTCAAAAATTGAGTAGCATCTGACAATTTACGCTCGCACTAGAAATTATGCGCAGCGGCTTCGCCGCTAACAAAAAAGTTTCCTTTGTAGCGTCAAAAAACCTGCATTTTTGCACTTTTTGCAAGCATGACAACCGGACCGGACCGGACCGGGGGGTGGCCGGTCCGGCGGACCAAACCGGACCGACCAAAACTAAACAAGCACACCTAAGAATGCATTCGGCGGCACCCGGAAGGGTGCCGCCGAGAAAAAAATTTGAAGTTTTTGAAATATAAAAAATTTTTAACGCAAATTTTTGGCAAACAACTCTATTTTTATAAAATTTATTTTCGCTATTTTCCTTCCATTTTCTATTCCATTTTGCTATTTTTCCACAATTTTCGCTTGCGGCGCTCTTTTGCTGTTTGTGTGTTCTTTTCTCTTATGAAATTCGGTTTCGAAAATAAATTTCGACCTCTATTTCTTAGAAAACAATATCCCAAGTGTGGGAGTTAGGAAAAGGGCGTTTTTAGGCAAATCGGTTCCATCGTAGCGCAAAAAAATCTACCGTTTTGGGCGAAAAATGCGAATTTTTGGCCAAAATTGGTTATTTTAGTCCAAAAAATTGAAATTCTCGACTGGATATGAAAAAACTAATTGCAGATTCGTAATCAGCGCATCGAAATACCCTAAAAACACATTTAGATGCTAATATGCGAAAAAAATTTGGCGCTACCTTAGGTAGCGCCGCGAAAAATTTTTTGACCTTTTGTAGACCGGACTGGACCGGACCAAACCGGACTGGGGGGTCGAGCGGACCGGGCAAAAGGTCGGTCCGTTGTCATGCTTGACTTTTTGGCAAAAAAGGCCACTTTTTAAGATCGCCGCTCCCTAATTTTTGCGGATTAGTATACCAACTTTTCGAGACCTACAAAATGAGCTATCACAGACCCTGTATCGGGGGAACAAAAAACTTTCCTTTGTAGGGGCAAAAACCTGCATTTTTGCACTTTTTCGCAAGAAAAGGCCACTTTTTGGGATTGCCGCTTCAAATTGTTTGTGCATTCGTGGATAACTCGCCGAGACCTACAAAATGAGCTATTACACACCCCTGTATCGGGGGAACGAAAAAAAGTTTTGCCATGTGACGGACGGAGCGACTACAGCGACTTAGGTAGAGTGGATAAAGATTGAAACGTTTGACAATCGCGCACGTGAAATAAAATTTCGCAAATACGAATAATGCTCAACAAAGCGAATATTTCCCAATTTGACTGGTCGCTTCAATGTTTCAATTGACAAAAGTGACATTCTAATCTCTGCTGTCCATACTATGATTGTTCTTGAGTAATATATTTGATACGATGCGTTTATGATGGGATTTGATATTGCCTGTGGCCATTGGTCTTCGTTATAACTTTGCCTGTGTTTTAAACATACGTTGTGCTATAAAGAGCTGTCCTCATTTGCATTTTTTGTGTGGTGTTTGATTTTCAATGTCACTTTTTGACTCGTTTGGGAATAAATGCGGTTTCACTTCTAATCCGTCGTTCTTATCTTATTTATCTCATTTTATTAAGGATTCCCTGATTTTATGCTATGTCTTCCCAAACTTGCCAAAATCTCATTGTTTGATTTTTAAGTCAAGTCCTGGAAGTTAAAAGTCCCCAATTTTTTGATTCCCTCCAAATTTCGTCTTTTCCAACTGACGCGGACTTATCCGCTTTATCTCAATGTTTAATTTGTGCTGTCTGAGAGAAGATTTATGTCAACCCTTGCATTACTAAACTGTACTGCATTGTAAGAATTGCTTTCCAATAACCTGCCAATTCCTTCGTTCGTTTTTACATTGTTTCATTAATGCATAATTCAGATCGTACATTGCTTCATATACAAAATCCGCACAGCAATTCATGGATACCGACTCGGCTATTTCTGAATGGGCAGTTGTTTCGACTTGGAATATGAATTCGACTGAAGGTTTTTTTAGATATGTAGTCTTAGAAGAAATATAGTAAAGTGTTTTTGTATAACCATAAATTACAATATAAAAAAAACAAGAGACCCCGCCGATTCTCGGCGGATTACCGCCTCGAATCGGCGGGGTCTCTTGTTTTTTTCGCGGTTAGCGTGCATCCGCGGCGCTTCGCTCAAAAATTTCGAGATAGGTTCCGGCTAAATTATAGCGCATTTTGCTTGGCACATTGAGAGCTGTCGTTTGATGTATTACACGCCGCATATGGTGCGGAGCGTAAAAAGTTTTCGATGTAGATGCTCGATTTTGGCCAAAATCCAGGATCTGCGATCCTGGAAAACTCAAAAATTTCGAGATAGGTTCCGGCTAAATTATAGCGCATTTTGCTTGGCACATTGAGAGCTGTCGTTTGGTGTATCACACGCCGCATATGGAGCGGAGCGTAAAAAGTTGCCCTTTTACGTGACCCACGTAACTCACGTTTCACGTGTGCTGACGTGAAAAATTTTTGCGCCATTCGACTCAGCGTGTCCGATTTAGGGGGGTACCCACGATCCTGAGACCCGGGAACGTGATTCCAGAAAAAAGCTAATTTTGGCCTTTTCCATCCGCTGCTGAGTCTTCCCCTGCGCTTTAGGTTAGAGTGGATATTCGACTATAAACCTTTTTATAATACGATTTTAATGTCTATTTACTTCTTTTTTGAACTAACCTCTACCCAAAAAACTGCGATAAGATGACATCAATGAGCTCAAGATTGAATTTAGCCAGAATCATATTTACAATTTAGCCAGAAAATTCTTAACTTTTGGTTATTTTAAGTATTTTTAGACACAGAACCTATTTTGTGCTAAAATGTAGGTCTTGGGTTACACTTTTTTATTTTCTCTTCTCTTAATGCTATTGACATTTATCGCGAAAATTTTTACAATAATTTTACGAAAATAGAATTAGCACCAAAATTATTTTGGCACCAAAATTCGATTAATCCAAAATTCAAATGTTCCTTTGTAGGTCAGCACGATGTTGACGCTGATGCCTTGAAGCATATGGACTTGAATAAGGAGAACGAGCATCCTGGAAAGCACAGCCATATTGTTAAAAATCTTAATCTAAGCTTCAATGACTTGTCTATGAAACACAAGAATGAGGTTGACGCAGAGATGAGTGCTTTGGACAACGACGAGAAATTTGCATGCATCGAAAAAGCAAACACTTGCTTAGAGAAAAACGAGTAAGTTCACGGTTTATGTTGTAGTCTATCTTGAAAATCTGTCCAGCTTGCCGGAGCCGGATCTATATTGGGCAGGCAGGCCCGTATCAGATCGGGCTCAAACCGGGATTGGCCCTTATATCAAGATGGACTAGTTGCGTCAAGACGGTCTACAACATATTCACGTTCTGTCGCTAACATTGATACAAATTTTGTATAAAGCCAAAGTTTTATCCTTCTTGATTTTCGAAACAAATGTACTCTGAAATTTAATCTATAGTTATAAGGAGCGTCGAAGATAGTAACAACTATTGAAGGGCTGAATCTCTTATTTCAGTTTTCGCGAACAATCACCACCAATTTAAGAGTCATAATATCCATTAATAATAATTAATTACATAAAATTTAGCTTCATCAGTGCTAAAATGTTCGCTCTCGAGGCTTTGGTTCATGACAACAAATTTTTCGACGGTTGGTACAATTGCGCTCAAGCCTCTTTTGCTCTGGCCAAAAACGCAAGCGATGACAGCACAGCTATGGAATACATAAATGACGCGCAGAAGAAACTGGACAAATGTAAAGCGCTCAATCCAGGAGAGGCCAAAGTGTGGTATCTCCAAGGGAATCTGGCGCTGCTTCAAAACGACTATCGGAAAGCGGTGGAGTCTTTCACGGAATCCCTGGATATTGAACCAAATCCCGATGTGTTTCTTAGCAGATGCAAGCTCTACTTCGCGCAGAAAAAGTTGGTCCTTGGATTATGCAACTTAGTACATAAGTTATGATACGAAAGACACCTTACCAATAGTGCACTACCAGAATAGTTATAGGCCACCATATATATACGTCACTTTAATATGCACGTGTATATCAATTTAAAGGAAGAAATGTAAAACTTTCATTTTATTCGTTTTGCCTTTAGACGTCTAAGTATGGTTTACAAGATACTCCAGTTTAAGGTAACTTATCGTATGAATTCCAGTTACGAAACTACAATTAGCGACGCGGATGCGGTTCTCGGTTATCGAAAAGACGATTTCGAGGCTTTACAACTGAAAGGTGAAACTCTCGCAAAACTCAAGTTGGATCTCAACGAGGAGTCTGCGTCGCGTGATACTTTTTTCCGTGCAAAAAAGTACTTTTTTTCGTGCAAAAAAGCCTCGTGCAAAAAATAATATGCCTTTTTTGGGCCACTTTTGCTATGTTGGCCATAAATCTGATGTTACTCATTTTATGTCAACTTTTTCTCAGGTTCATAATGGCACAATAGGATTTCTTCAAGTTTACCATTTTTTGACCAAAAAGTGCTATTTTCATCAAACTTTGATGAAAAATTGATAAAAATTGATGAAAATTGCACTTTTTGGTCAAAAAATGGTAAACTTGAAGAAATCCTATTGTGCCATTATGAACCCGAGAAAAAGTTGACATAAAATGAGTAACATCAGATTTATGGCCAACATAGTGAAAAGTGGCACAAAATAGGTATTTTTTTGCACGAAACATTTTTTTGCACGGAAAAAAGTATCACGCGTCTGCGTCTTGCTTTTTGGCTTGCCACGAGCAAAAACCTGAGGATCCAGTCATAAAGGAGCGGCTCATGGAACAGTACATATATTTGCGGAAATTTGACAAAGCTTTGGAATTGTGCAACAAATTGGAGGAGGAAAAGGCGAGTTCCACGGCGTTCTATGCCATGAAGATGATCGCTTTACTGGAGCAGAAGAAGTAAGTTTACATTTAGCCCAATTGAAATTATAATTATGTTTCGCTGGATAACGTTCTGAAGATCTATGCACTAACATTAACATGTAGTAGGGGGGCTTTATTTATCATAACATAAATTTCCTTATATGGCTTTGCATTGTATTGGCATTTAAAGTTGTTGATGATATAATGAATAAAAATGGCAACGCAATTTTATATAGGACCAAAAATTCATATCCTTAAAGATCAATTCATAGATACAAGGAAGTGTCGTCAATTCTGGAAAACTTTGCGAAATTGGATGCGCAGTCGATCAAAGGCTCTTACAGTTCAGTTTCGACAATGACTATCGCCAGTGGCAATGAAGCTAGTGACTCAAATAAAGCCTGTTTGTTCAAAAAGTACACTGTCGACGACGTTTCAATCACCGACTCGGAGATGGACACGGAAATGGAGAATTATGCAGTCGATCGCATCGTTGAAGCCATTAATACGTCTCTGAAGAAGCAAGTTAAAATGTGAATCTTTGTTTGAAACAATGATACTTGAAATTGCAGGCCAAAAATGCCACTTTATAGTTTTCGGCTACTTTCACGATCTCTTTCTCTGACTAAAAGTTAAAATCCCTTCAATTCTTTTAAAATTCATAGAGATATTTTTACAGAGATACCACTGCGTCAATGAGCGATGTTGCTGAAATAATCCAGAAGAAAATGGCCGAAAAGTACCGCCCCGATTGGCACTGTATCATGGCTTCCAACTTGGGCTTCTCTGTGAGTCCTCGAGAAAAGCGATAGTGAGTTTACTAAATTTTGTGTCTTTCTTCTTATTAACTATTGACTTTTAGTATCCAAATCCGTGTGGCTGACATGGATGTCTTAGTCTTCAAAGGTTGAACAATCGCCCAATCTGGTTCAGAGGTCCGAGAACGATCAAATTTTCCATGAAGTAATATAAAACTTCTTATCACATTATTTTATTGCTTTATACTTGAATTAAACATCTTCGGAGAAGTGGATATGATTAGAGGTTGACAATTTCAGTTTAATGTTTACAATGCACTCTTGAACTTTACAATTTAAATGAAATATGCATCGTGAGTATGTACTCTAACTGTGAACTTTTTCTTTCTAATATTCAGTGGCAGTGTTAGCACACGCACATTGGAAGTTTTCTTTCACGAGAATTCGGCCGTAAGCTGATTTTATTTGACAATAGTACCAAAACATTGGGAAAGTTAACCAACGCTGCAGTGCAATGCAGCCGAATATGGCGGCAGAAATTCAAACTTCAAAATCACTGATAGGATCTTTTTGCACGATTTTCGTTCGCCACCCGGTACAGTACTGAAACAAAATAAATTTCTTCGATAAATGATCTAGCAAAGATAAAAGTTTTCTTTAGCATAATATATTTCACTAATTTTAAACAATTCTTGTCGTCATTGGAAGTTTCTGAATTCGGCTGTCAATTTGGCATTGACGTTTTGTTCCGCTTCTTTACAAAAATCTTCGAACAAATCGACGTGAAGTTCTTTGAGATATGTTTTTGCTTTTTCATGCAGTTGTTTTACATGTCCGTAACGAGTGACGAAATGATTGTATCGTTCATGTAAAGTATTGAGAGCCTTCTGAATATTACTCTCGTCAAATTCTTTCACCGTTTCATTAACATCTTTACTCTCGATGGAATATGGATTCTTCAGAATTTTATCACGAGCACACTTAATTTTTCGAATATCTTCGATTATTTGCGATTCATTCCAATCATTTCGCCACATCTCAAATCTGTCCACCAATTTTTCGCCAACAAAGTGTGCCCAGTGAACTTTGAGAAGTGTGTCGACAACAACCTCGGCACGCTCAGACCCAATCACTTAACGTCTAATAATTAATGATGTCTTAAATTTAAGCTATACACTATTTGCAAGATTTTCTGACTGACCGGTGACAGTTAGCCATCTTAAAATTTGTCTAACGCTGCTATTTGGCAATTTATAAAACATGTAGTTCTTCGATACCATAACACAAATTATTGTAACGAACGATACGAATTTAGCTTTCAGAAATAATAATACAATAAAATCTCAATACTCACGCCTAAGCTTCAGCATCCCTGTCCGGGTTCTCATGATGGCGTCCTTTGCGGCAGTGATGCCCTGCCTTACTCGAAAATTGTTTCTGTAATCATCCACTAGCATTGAATTTAGAACTTCTTCAATGGCTTGCGTTCCAAACTTGATGTCAACTCTCTCGCCTATCCCTCCCTGGTCAGTGTCATTCTCGCTTTCCCACTGAACGGCTCCCCTCATTATGTTCATGAACTCGATCACATGCCCCACTGAAGCTAAGAATTTTTCGTTTTCAGCGCCAAATTCCTTCAATCTTTTTACGGATTGCTCGATTTCGTCCACAGGCGATAGTTGGCAATGCGCGAAAATGGGTTGTTTCGAAGGCGAATATAATTCCTGCTTTGAGTCGGTAAATGTTGCATTTCGAAGAATGCAAGAAAGCTTTAGCAACGTGAATATAGCATTGAAATTAAGCCAGCGAGGGAATTCCATCGATAAAAAGCTAAACTTTATCCGATTTATTTACAAAAAATATTAGAAATCAATATTATTGTGATACGGGAATATACATTAATATTATGAGCGGACATCAATCAATAGTATAATTAGAGAGAACAATCATCAGCTCAAAATTTAAAGCAAGTTAAGGTCCCAATTCAAGCATAAAATTAATTTAGTGAACATTGGTCTAATTCGCTTTCAACAAACTATGAAGGGTCCCCAGGCAGACAGTACGTGGATTAGCTTGAGCACAAATATCGATCAAAAGTAGAGGACTGCATCGACGTGGATATACGATATTAGAGAATACAGACCACACACGAAGCAAAGCGTTGTGCGAATGTCAAGCAATCATTACACATCAATGTCTAAACAAGGCCATACTTTAGAATTGTCAGAAAATTACATTTTTCTTTGGAGATCACTTCGAATTCGGATTTCCCACAAAGAAGTAGCGTTGGTGGGTAGCAAAGAAAATACTGCCTGTTGATTTAATTAAATATACTGTATAGTAAAATAGCACGTCGATATCTTTAACCACCCAGCGAAATATTTTCATAAAGTGTCAAACATCATTGATCCCCATTAAATTTTTAATACTTGATGCTTTTTTCCATCCTTTCTTGAGTTGAACAGAACGAGAGCTGTATAGAATCATTCAGCTGAGCAATGTTCATAGTTTAATGTGTTTTGCAAAATGTCTGGCCTCATTCTGACGAGCTTCAGTCTCATTAATTTTTGTAGCTACGTTAAAAATATTTACAATTTTCCTGGAATGTCCAAGTCTCCTTTTGCTGAAATTTGCTTTAAGTGACATACACGATTATGCACTTCAATACTCAGCAGAATAGGAGGCAACTGCGCAAAGCTACAAAGTCGATGCATTCTCGGCTGGAATAATCCTTATTTTGTTTGAGGGTGTCTCCAAATATTACGGCACAATTTGCAGACTTGTGAAGTATTTTAAAATATTTATCTACTAGATTTATCTAGCCATCGATAGCAAATAAGTCGTTTAAGTCGACTCCACGTCATGATTACGGACTTTGTATGTGCACAATTTTTTAAATAAATTAAATAGATATGATATTTTTATATAACCTTAGCAACTCTTTTTTCTTTTTAGGTAACATAGAATTAGGTAAATAAAAACAATACTATTACGGTGTCTAGTATGGCACTGGCACAAATTGATTACCTTTAATTTTCATGCTAAGAACCCGAAAACATTTCAGTTGAATTATTTTCTCTTATTCGTCAATAAATTTTAAAGCTGAAAACAATACCACCAATACTTCGGTTTCGTGATCCCTTTTTTGGTATTTAAAAGCCGACACCTTTTTCCAATTACAAGTAACTATTTCTAGTAACAACCACAATTTCTGCCCATTCTCTGAGACACAATTGATTCTAAAAATCGATAGTAAAATTTGTGGAAGATGGGAATATTGGAAAGTTTATAATGTTCTCGCTTCGTTTAGCCAGATTTTACTGCACCTTACGACGTGCCGCCAATGGTTGTTTCCTTATTCGGCGTTCGTGCCTTTATCGGTATAGTTGGAATGATGCTGAACACTGGCTTGGTGTATGTGATATACAAAAACAGGTATCTGCTGGATTTCGAAAATAGCGTTGTTAGGAAATTGAAAAGTATTGATTCAGCGATCAAAATCGGTGAACTACAACGCTGCGTGCTGCTAAATTTATTTTCGGCAACAAAAGCACGCCGTTATAATAAATGGTACAAATTTAATACTCTTCAAGCCTCAATTTTGTAGATCGCTGCACACTTCCTGCAGCTTTCTAATGGCCTTGAACGCCGTCTGCAACATGCTATACGAACTAAGCTTTGTCATCAATGCTGTCGTCTCAGCTGGATTGACGCCGCAAGGGTTTCAAGTGATCCCGCTTCGTTCTTGTCTTTACCTCCAAATAGTTCCCACGTTTTCTACCAACTCCAGCGTGATGTTGCTGTTTTTCATTGGCACTGACCGGCTGTTACACGCAATTTTTCCAGTTCCTTTTCACGGCCACCGTCGACTAATGGCCTATTATTTAATTTTTGTGTGCGGTTTTTGTGGCACCTATGCGGCTTATATTGTGTACGGTTGTGTTCGCGCTTCGAGTAACGTTTTGGAAAGGTAGGTTTTACGCTATAATTTGCAAATTTTGTAAATACCAAACATACACAAAATATTTTTCGCATTAATCTTTGAAGAATTCGGCACAAAAATAATAGCTTTTAGCACATTGCGGTAGGATGTAACAAAGTGTTCGCAACAATGCTTGGAACGTGAAAATCTATTTTTAACAATTTTAGCAGCATTTGAGAAGCAACTAATGCAAATTTTTCAAATTTTACGTCGTTTCAGCTATGTGACCTGCGGAATCAATGATCTTTATATTCGCGATATAGGCGATACAATCATAATTTACAACATGGTCTTAAGTCTTGCCAGCGTCCTATGTTATATATGTGTTTGGATTGTACTCAAGAAACGGAAGAGACAAGGCTCTGGGACTATCTTTGGTAATGGTTTGATGCAATGTTGCTCATAAAACAGGGTTAAAAGGGGATTTGGAACTAAATTGTTGGAATATTTTCAACCCAAATTAGAAATAAAAAAGTGAAGTGGCAAAAAGTTCACTTTTCGTAAATTTATTTGCTGTTAAAATTTTTCTCGAGTAAATAACAGATTGTCTAGATTCTGTTATTTTAGTTGGTGACAATGCGGCGCAACGAGTTTTTAAATCGTTATCAGTTGCAATGTTTCTCGCTTTCTTTGGCTGGTTCCTTTATTCAGCCTATTCCATAGCATTGAAGTACTTCCTACAGCTCACCTTTGTGCAAACCTGGTGCATAGGCGCAGCTCTGTCGCAACTTATGGCGTTGGAGTCCGCAAGCTATGCTCCAGTGCTCTATATTTTCAGGTATATCACGAAATATTAATCATAATTGATAATTAAATTATTATCAAACTAAATGTTTCTGAAAAACAACTTAACCATTTCATATCTCCAGGATTATGTCTAAAAGAATGAATGATAAAAAATTAACAATAATTTTACGCATGCAATTTCCAAAAAACTGCATGTTTCACTGAATTTCGCTTTAGCAAAGAATATCGACGAGCCTTTCGGCGCCATATTTTGACACTTTGCAGAAAATTCGGACTAATGACAACGGTCAGTGGAAGCAGCGTCATGAACTTGCAATCAATCGTGCCGCCTCACTCGCCAATATCGCCTCAGCCGAATAATCATTTCTTTATTCAATAGAAGGCTTATATTTTTCTGAGAATGTTGCATATGTCGCGTTTATATACAATGCCTTTCAAAATATTATCCTATTCTCATAGAAATATTTGTGCAATTTCGGCACAAAAGTACGTGGTCCAGGTAAATCTGATTACATGCTGAAAAAGCAAGAAAATGCCGACTCATGTACTGAAACAAAATTCGAATTCATTGTCATCGCGAGATGCAGCAGTTTGAACTTTAAGTTGCCAAAATTCCTAGAGTTATGTGGATTTTGTAATTATAATCCCAACGCAGCGTGTAAAATCAAATATTGTTCAAATTTGTGAACCCATGGATTTGAATCAAACAGTTCTATTACAGTTCATTATGTTGAGGTAACACATTCCGGAACGCTTAAGATAAATTTAGCCATACATCCTAAGGTCATAAAAAGGGTTGAAAAATGTCTTCGCGAATGGTTAGGATAAAACAACCGCTAGGCTAAAGTCACGAATGGAATTAGATGAAAAAAATGAATATGCAAAGCAACGAATGGTGGATAATCGGCCAGCTATCTTTCTGCTATTGGAGAGTTTTCTGTGTTTGGATTAGGATTCCTGCACTTCAATCTTGATTTACCCAAAATTATATTTGTTTCAATTCTGTTAGAAAATACGCCAAAGCCGCTGCTTTTGGAAAGCCGCCGAGTTTGGCAATCGTTCCATTCTTGAGCTATTTTCGACCATTTCACCTTCCCAACACATAACTCGGTATATGTATTCTTGAATTGGTAACACATCATAATATTTTATTCCCTCGCTGTATCAACTTTGCCTGCATCTGTTATATAACAACGATGTTCAACCATCTGGAGCGTATGAATTATTCATAACTGAACTTGTTTATCTAGCCATTCTTCGGTCAAGAACCAGAAGATTTTTTTCAAGTTCTGTTCTGATTGTCATCAGATCAGAATAGACTAAAACAACTAGATAAACTGGAAACATGATTAGAAATGTCGACACAGGTTATATTTCGGCTATAAATTCCCCGTCGGCTTTTTTCTTAGAATTACATGCGCAATGATGTAGCGGTCTCACTCGCCGATAAGTTGTGACAAAATGCGTAAATAGGATTTGGGCAGGTGATAATCTCATTACACTCCCATTTCCTTATGTTATTGTGAACGTAAAGTAATTAACATGTAGTGTTAGAAATATCAGAATAATACAATCATTACAATACAAATTGAGGAGTTGCATTTTTCTGAAATGAGCGTTCTGGAGCCAGAAAATTTGTCTGCTCTTCTGCCTTTAATCTATGCATTGCCGTCTTTTGTACTGAGTATTTTGTTATTTTATACATTGTTGCGGAAATTTCGTAGCCCGTTTTATATTTTGTTTACAATCTCTGGGATTACGGTAGGTTACATTTATTATTGGCGCTCGAAGTTCACAGGTCTAAATTTTAGACAGTTTTGTATCTGGTACAGTACTATACGAATTACTTACGAATAATATGCAAAGTTTTAGTTTAACTTTTAATCAGTTTAGGAATGTATTTGGCTCATATGCGGCTATTTCAAAAATCGGGCGAGCGCTGCTCCGATTTTCTTTGGCTTGTATCAGTCTCTGCCGTTGAATGGGCCGTTGCTTACGTTTTGGTTCTTTCTAAACTATATGTTGCTAATTCCTGCAAGATTGGGCCATTTCTTGCTAACCTTAAATCGCTTTACCATAATTCGACTAATGGCCAGAAAACACGACAAGGTAACTTTTTTTGTTCAAATAAAAAGTTATTTCATTAAATTCTTTTACAGTTTTGGCGTTATATTTTACCGACATGCGTAATTTTGGGCTTCGTTGTCGCGATTGCATTGAATATTCCTATCTTTATTCAGGGCGCATATTTACGACTTCCGACCAGCGAACACAATTTCTATATTTTGGAATCGTATAGCTTAGACATCGAAGTATGTGTTTTTGTTAGAGCTTGCGGTGTACTTTTATCAAACAATATGTCAAATAATACTGTTATTATTTAACACTTTTTGCACGGGCGAATCATTAACATTTATAATATTTCGCTCTGCGTTTAATACACTTCAATTAATTACTAACGTTAGACATAACGCCTTTGATAAAAATGAAGTTAACAGTCAGCGTCTAGTTCTGTTATTATAATACAATTATTGTAATTGACCGTTGTTTACAAGAATTGGCTTTTGAGTGTCTTATGAATGAAACCATATTAAAGTGTTTCTGGCCTTTATACTACATAACGAACTTGTTAAAGAATCTCTATACTGGGAAACTTTTAACTACCATATTTCCTCTAATATAGGTCTTCCCTACAGTATAGCTCTCTTTTAATTGAGCCCTCTCCTAGAGAAAGTAAATAGTACGTTAAAAAGGGAGGTTACAGAAAAATTTTGACAACATATGAAGGATTGAAATAATTAATTCCCTATCAGCTTAATTAAAGGAAATACAGTATACTATAAAACTATCTTGGTTATCGAGTTTGTGTTTTATTCCTGAGATTTAGGTACGACAAAGTGCCTACAGTATCGCTGTCATAGTATTGTTTTTCCCAGTTAATTTGGCCATGAATATAAGCATTGCACAATTTTTATGGAAACATCGGAAGAAGCACGAATCGCATGGAAACATCGTTGGAGGAGTCAACCAAGATGCCGAGATGAAACTTTGCTTCATCACGTTTACTATGTTTGTGACCAATATTGTGGGCCTCGTTTGTCAGGTATCTTTTTTTAAAGTAAGAACAACATTATCAAGATCAACAAGATTGCAAATAAAAACAAAATATAAAGAAACAAAACTGCACTCAAAATTGCCGTAAACTCTCTAATTTAACCCCCGGGGGTATAATTATTCAATCGACCTCTAGGGGGTGGGCAAAAATAGAGGGGGGTAAAACAAGAGAGGAGGTAAAATTAACCGTTCGACTTTTCGCGCCGCGCGGGAGGCGCGGCGCGAAAAATTTTTTGGGATTTTTGCTCAAATTTCAAAAATTTTCGACATTTTTTCAAAAAAAATTCAAAATTTGAATTCCCGCCCAAAAAATTTTGAATTTTTTCCGAAATTTTTGCCATTTTTTACAAAATTTTGGCAAATTTTTGCAAAATTTGGAAAAATTTTGCAAAAAATGGTAAAAAATAGGTAAAAAATTCAAATTTTTGGCAAAAATATTTGAATTTGCGCCAAAAATTTGAATTTTTGGCATTTTTGGAAAAATTTGCATTTGGGGGGGGGGAGGAAAATTAGAGGGGGTAAAACAAGAGGGGGGTTAAATTAGATAGTTTACGGTAGTTGTGTTAATTTGTGAAAATTTTTGAACACTCCATAAAATTAGCTTGATGTAAATATAATATAACTTTAAATAAAATTATAGCTTTATATAAAGTGCGAATCACACTTATAACTCACCCCTAATTTTAGTGTTTAACATGAATTTGAAACGACAACTTACAGTTAACTCAGAAAAAGAAGAGTAGCGTAGGCTATCAGTTTGGGAAAAAAGTAAGAAGTTTTTTGAATTGTTCGGACAAAACATGCGATTTTTATGTATTTACCTTAAAAATACACGTTTTTCAAAAATACAAAAACTTGAGAACGAAATCGACCCTGAAATGCCAGAATTAGTGGTCAAAAAGAGACCGAACATAGAGGAAAATAAGCTAACTCGCAAATCACTTGTTCAGCAAATCACTTGTTCAGCAAATCACTTGTTCAGTCGCAATGGGACTAATTTTCCCTTGAAACGCCCAATAAAAATTCTTCATTTACGTTTTCTTGAACTGATAGAAGTCAGCTTTCTATAATGTATTTCGTGGCATGCGTGAAATATCGTATTTGTATTCGCTTCAATTTCGTGTCAAAATCCTAAAATTTGAGAGATATATTTAAATTTCAGATGCTGTTTTTCATCTACGGAACCGCTAAAATTGACATGAGCCCGCTAATGGTCCGCACGTTGAGCAATATCGGTACATTCGCTGAGGATTTGCACGTGTTTTCTCAGCCGTGGATGCTCATCGCTATGAGCGGTGCCGTTAGGTCGGAATTGATCAAAATATTATGGTGTCGCTTGCATAGAACATCACCTGTAGTCTCACACAACAAGCCAAGCATACAGAGCCTTCAAGTCCGTAGATCGGTAAGAACTCCTGCCTAGATTGGCTAAGCTTATACAATATCGCCAAGCACTTATAGAAAGTTATTATTTGCAAAAATGTGTCATATATAAAAGCTCATTGAATGCTTCTATCAGAAATCAATTGTTTCGTCGTCTGTGTGCAAAGAACTTGACTTCCAGAAAACTTGGAAGCTCTGTCTATGACAAAGTTAAAAATAGAAAGAAAGTTACCACCGTTCCTGTGCCTGTATCGGTATTCCAACAAATATATTCATGTGAGTAAAGTTGTCTCTGTTTTATATGTGTACCTGTGCCTATGTCATTAGAAGCATTTGACGCTACTTGGGTATACCCCCAACGAGCAAAAAAATTTTTTTTCTGGAAATCAGCTAATTAGGGGTAATTTGATGCGCGAAAAAATTATTAGTTTTTTGATTTGAGGCGATTTTAGGACACTTTTCGCGTCGATAAGTCGCCCTAAAATCGCCGGGAAACATGTTTTTGTGGGGTTTTCGACTATGCTGAGTCCGAATCTGACATTTGTTCTTGCTTAGTCCCAGCACGAAAATGTGGAATTTGACGTTTTTGGCCAAAAATGGGCAAAATATGTCAAAATAGGCCATGTTTATGCCCTTATAAGGGTTGTTGTGGAGCTTAAGCCTAAGATTAACCCTTCATTGCCGAGTGTATCCATTCGGATACGTTTTAAGCATTTAATATAAATATGTTTCGTAAATATCAAAATTTACGAAAAACATTAAAGGAAACTCACATAGCTCTGGTGGCGAAGTCACAAATGCCATAAAAACTAAAATATCTGCTCAGCGAATGCCATGAATAAACAAATGTCGTCAGGATTATTGAAGATTGCATCTAAATTCGAAAACAGACTTGACGTAGTGGTAAACTTGCCATCACAGGTAGACCACATCTTCTACCTAGTTGTAATGTATGCCTCCAGACGGAAATACCTCTTAGAAATTGTCTGATCAAACGTTGTAGGACTAGGTATGTGATACGGGATCAATCCAGGCTATTGAAACTAGGACTGGCAGGCGATACGAGCTCGATCGGACAACATCTCCGAGATTGCCCCCCATGAGACCTCGAGAATATTGAGGTATGTGACACGACAGAACGAGGAAATCCTCCCAAGCAATGATATAGATGCAAAAGGGTGCTTTTTGGGTTATGTGTATGTGGTACCGATCGAAATTGGTCTGGACTCTGTTATTGGTATTTTCTAAATTTCCTCAAGTTTTCTGAGTTCCCTGTTCTTTTTACTTCTTTCCTTATGCTTGGGCTACGCACGTGGGGATTTGCCGGGGGGTTCCAGATGGGATTGGCCATAACTTTTTTATTTTCATACTTGGGGTAGTAGGTGCGTTTGCAAAAATGTAGCGGCAAGTGTTTAGTTTCTAAAAAGCCAAGAAAAAAATTTTGCCCCCCGTTTAACCCCCTGAAAAGTCCAACTCCCTCTGGAAAATCGTTTTGCAAAAATGCGCCAAATCAAAAAGTGTAAAAAGCAAAGATGTCCAGAACGGCCTCAGAAATCGATTAAAAACATAAAAAATACCACTTCCCATGGCCAAAACCCTTAAAAACACGTTTTTGTGTGTCTGGCTCGAATTCAAAGTTTGAATTTTTTATCTGACAATTTTGTCGGGACCTACAGCCTCAGGGCTTTCAAATGACACCTCACTTGCCCCGATCTGACGGAGGAAAGGTGCCGAACATTTAGCTGCGGAACACAGACGGACACAACATGGCGTCTTAATTGTTGTTCATGTTTAGCAAGGAATATAATTTTATGTGTGCGAAATGCTTCGAAGTATTTATCAAATTAAATTGTAATATTACATTTAATGTCGACTTCTCTTCAGTTTACCCTCTCAATTTGAACGCAGGGATGGCCGCGTATACCTAAAGTTCCTTTGCAAAATCGCTCCGAATGACTTACAGTTACCGCATTTAGAAAATGTGACCGAAATGCTAAAATACATCATAGCCTTGAAGTAAAAGACCGGATATAAATGGTTTGAAATGCCTCGGAAACTTCGATATTCTTTGAATTATGGTTTAAATTTTTCGTTGGAAATTTCGTTGAAGTGTTTGCGAGTAATTCAAATAAGCAACTTACGCAAAGGAATCATAGATTTATAAGGCTTATTTTGTGTTCAAATTTCGGGGATAAACTAGAGACTTGCCTTAATTCCTAATATAGCCGGCCGTACTGTAACTGTTACAGTAGGACCGCCGATTGAATGGTTTGGAACGCTAGCCGACAGTTGAACGTCGTGCAGAATATGGAAACATTTCCTTCTCGGCAAAATTATAAATTCGATCCCGGTACACATCTGGTGGCTTAATGGTTACGTCATTCGGGTCTTGAAACTAAAATATTTCGAATTATTTTAAGCATTTTCACTTAACTTTTCCTTCGAACAAAGTTAAGACGATACCGAACGACATATATTTTCCTTATTTGTTATCAAAGTTCGAAAATGTATCAGTTTGTGTATATCAAGCTTTAAAATGTCTGATATTTGGTATGGAATATGGCAGAAACTTGTTAGCCATGATTTGGTCATGAAGCGAAAACAAATTAAAATCCTCAGAGAACCTTCCCAAATTTTGTCGTTACAACAGGAAAGGGAATCTGACCAAAAAACGACATATTGGAGGGAGATTATGTGATTTATGGGATATTTATCTGTGATTAACAAGGTACGGAGAATCGAAAACTCGTAATACATACTTTAGCACTAGCGGGTTGTGGCGCCTTCGGCGCCACAACCCGCTAGGACGCGGGTAGCGTGCATCTGCGGCGCTTCGCGCACCGCCATCAGTATGCCCTCGTCTGTATCAGTATGCCCTCGGGTGTATCAGTATGCCCTTCGCGCCCCTTACCTCGGCCCTGCGGGCCTCGTTTGGCTTCACCCGCCCTCGCGGCGCTTCGCGCCGCTCGGCCGGGTGAAGCCTTCTATTTGTTCGGGAGTCTATATACACACACCCCAGGGCCCCAGTTTCATATAGGTAAATCCGGTAATTACCGGGGGGTCAACTTTTGGAACAAGCACCCCTAAGAATGCCTCAAAAATAAATTCACAAAAAAACAAAAGGGTCCACCCTTTTGTTTTTGAAAAGTACCGGGGGTTCAAAAAACGTGAAACTGGGGCACTGACATACCCCCAGTCCCTTTGTCAGCGGAACCTCGCGGCCTCGACAGTTACTCTACACTTAGTACTACTAAGTGTAGCGTTTGAAAGAGCTGGCCGAGCTAGTTCATAATTGAAGAAAAAAAGTTCGGAAAAAAGTAGGTACTAAGTTAGTACCCTCCGCCTTGTGAGTGTTAACGCACTTTTGGGCTGCACTTTGTAGCGCGTTAACGAAAAGGTTTGCATGCATCTTATTACTGTATTTTCATGTTTGAACTATTGAAATTGTGTTCACCGTTATGATTTGCACAAATGATTTGGCCAAGTCTTCAATCGTTTTTCGGAAACACTCAAGAACGAGTGTATCTATTATGGCAATACGGATTTGAAACTTCTTCGGAACACCATCTACGGTGCACGTTTGATCTGGTCTCAGAGTTCCATGCAAAGAATTACTAAAATAAGTCTATGTATTAGGTAGTGAAGTGTTGGAAAGATTTAGATTTTTAAATATTGGAAAGACACACTTACCGAGTTGTCTTCTTTTCCCATTCGCTGATAATTACCAAAATGCTGTAGTCAAGGGCTTTGTGATCGAACAGCCACTGAAATTGTGGTTCTAGAGGAGTTATATAACATCGACATTCCTAATAATCGTATGAAATGCTAGTAATAGAAGAAAATTGTGGATTACATTTACATGAGAAGAACACCCATTGCCCGGCCGCTAAAAGTCCGGGATTTGACGGTGAAGGTGTGACTTACGAAGCTTGATTTCTAATATTTTACTGGTCGTTTTAACGCTCGTTTACCGCAGCGTTGAAACTAATACAAGAAGACATAAACAAAAGCCATATGTATCGCTGAGTGGTTTGGGCTTCGCCTTTCCATCCAGCAGGCCGGGTTTGATGCTCACTATGGCCCATGTGGACAGTCACCCAGCTGTGCATCCTCATTTGCACTGTAGGTGCGAGGGGTGGTTTAAATTGGTACCAGGGGTCGCTCGAGAATTATAATCGTCTCGGTACTCACGGGAAATTATGCTTGATTATGATTATAAGCTGTCAGCCATCGTGCTGGTACAATGGTGAAAAAAATAACAGTGAGGTAGTAAAATTCATTTTCCTATAAATAACTTGATGCTAGCAACGTTTATTTTGAACAATTTCCGGACTGCTCGGATGTGAAATGTAATGAAGCTAACTTGTATTCATATATTCAAGCAACTATAATGAACAGTGCTTAAATAATTTTAACTATTAAGATAAAAACAGTTTCCAGGCGCGTTTTACTCTTCGTCTTAGATTTAGGCTTGTTAGGAAATAATTAAAGCAAATCTCTATGCTTTAACCAATAACACGAAACATATAAATTTGACCCAAAAGCTCAAGAAGTTAATAGAACGATACTAACCGCAAAGTCCCATTGCAATACACCTAATACGTAGGAGTTCGTATTGCCTGGTTGCTTCTCATTGCGATCCAATACTACAAGTCCGTTAGGAAAGTGAGCCTTGAAGCCTCTTTCCATATAAGTCGGATTCTTAGCTCCTTTTTGTTCTATTAATGGGTCAAGTCCTCTCGTTGCTTTACCTTTTATGTCGTATTTTAGATAAACATTATTCAAATTCGCAGCGAGATTTGCCATTACAATCATTCGCACTACAGTGTTTCCTTTCTAAATATTTTACCGCTGAACACATATATTTTTATAATTAAAAGTTTACCTTAAAGTGAAAATATCCAATGTATGAAATTAAGAAGGAATCTTTGTTATCAGATATGTGAGCTGCATAATCTTTTGCTATTTTTGCCATGGTCTCGCCTTCTTCCTTGATCACAGTCTTTAGTACAAATAAGTCATCGGTCGTTTTGTACAGCCTTTGCCCACTTCGTCCGGCGTGCGGACCAAATGGTTTAAGAGTATGTTTAGGGGTGTATTCAAATGATTTCTGAAAATATATACTGCATTCTATGTCTAATGGTTCGTACAATCGCTCCTAGCAAACCTATGTTTAATGTTTACAGGGAGAGTTATGTTTTGAGGTTTACCAAGCACAAAAATACTCCAAAAGTTTCATTAACTTTTAAACGTAAGACATATTTTTTCGTTACCTGTAATTGTAGGACAGATATTTCTTCGACATGCCAAATTCGGCGGAACACAAATGGTTGATAAAATTTCATGGTGAAATCATCATTGTTCAATTTTCTGAAAAGAATTAAATCACACGGGGCAATATATGTGCTAATTTGGAAAAGGATAAAAAGAGCTGGCAAAGTAAGGCAAAATCGTAGACATAAACCAAAAGTTAACGCTATGTTCCGGCCTGTATCTAGACTATCCACATGAGGCTGTACTCTAAACCTTCAACCCTCCTACCGAAATCCGGAAATGTATGGAACATTGGAAAACACACAAGAATGCAATTTTACCACTCAATGAAATCTAATTTTTTTCATTCTCATCCGAAGTCTTTTTCTGTCTTTGGTGAGCTATACTCGGTATATACCGTATACCCTGTAATTAAACCCCCTGAAATTAACTCCCTCTTATCTCCCCTCTGTAGCTCGAATGATTTATTATTTCCCTCTTTAATTATTTCCCCTCTGGAGCTCGATTGAAAAATTATTTCCCCGGGGTGTAATTACAGGGTATACAGTATATATTTAGGCTTCTATGCTAATATAGAAACTTTACTTATTAAGTACTAATTAATTAACCTAACTAATTAATTAACCGTTAATTGCCAAAAAATGCAATTAGCGAAAGTAATTTATTTAAAAGGAATCACACACCGAACTTCTTGACTATAGTATACATCGTCTTTTTCATCTGCTGGAATAGCTCCTAAGCATGGAATCGGTCTCTTCTTTTTGGTCTTCGCTGTAGGTTTTTTTGGGGCAGCTGTTTTATCATTGGGTCCTTTGCCGTCAACATCGTTTGTATCGGGAAGATATATTGGTTCTGTCGAGTTTTCTTTATAATAAGTTACGTCAATGCCCGTTTTAGGCACGTGACATTCTGAATCTGGATGAGCGAAACGATCTATCCATTCATAAATGCCGATTTGAATGTTCTTTAGATCGTCTTCAGTCGGTTCGGGTTCGCCAAACCACCGCAATCCCGTGCTCGGTGCCGTTAGCAGCAGTGATATTATGATGCCGAATGCATACGACTTGAGTCCACTCCAATATAGAGACACCATTTGCCGAAACACTGAAAAACTGTCAGGTCTAGGTGTTCGGGAACGGCTAGGTTCAAAATTTCGCTGTTAACGGACTGCTCGCATAAATTTTACCAGCCAATCAAATGAATTAGCTAATTAATCTGTTCAATCAAACCCCGGTTATGTGAAAGTAAGAGAAAGGCAAATTTTAAGCTTAGGCTTAAGCTTGGCTTGGTTCTCTTGAAAGAAAATCTGAATCTGAGACCGCCATTCACTTAGCGTCCTTTTAATGATTAGCAGAGAAAAAAGGTAGAAAAAAGAACAAGCCAAAGACTAAGTCTAAGACTATGCCTAAGTCTAAGGCGAAGCCTAAACCTAAGCCTAAAGTATGCCCTTATAAGGGTTTTACAGCCTAAACTAGAGTGTGGTTAGAGAAAAAGAGATAGAGAGAAGGACGCTAAGTTGGTTTTTCCCGAGCCTGATACTCTTTTAAGGGGTAACTCCATAACTATTGCTTGAATTTGCGGACATTGATGTAAATCAGTAACAAGAAAAAGGCGAAGTAGCAGTAACAATCTAAAGGTTGCTTAAACGCAGAGAAAGTAATAACCAGACAAATACTATTATATCCACAAAAATACCATACATTTATGAATTGGCGCCCATTCCATGAATTGGCATCCTCCTTTCTATGCGAAAAAGAAAGCATGAAGGAAAGGCAAGAAAGACATGCGCGAATTCAAAAATATGTTTTATTTTCGTGACAACAATAGAATAAAAATAAAGATTGAATTCATTGGGAAAAACTATCCCACTAATTTTTCTACTTTACGCAGAAAGCCTAGCAATACGAAAAATTTCTGGTCAAAAAGCCAAAAATTTGCCATAACGGCAATTTTCCCTAGCCTAAATTACCGATTTCTAAAATTAAAAATTTCCTGGAGGAGTGAGGAATGTCCGTAGCAAATACAGTTGACGTGTGTCTAATCAAAAATGGGTCTCTCTGAACAAGTTGTGTAGACAATTTTATATCCTAAAGGTAACGCGTGAATCGACTTATAGAAGCTAAGGAATATAAGAGCAAAGCAGAAGCTATCTCAGCTAGAAGCTAGCATCATTTTTCACTCATCCATGCTCAGTCACGTCGTTTTATGAAGTCAATAAATTGACTAAAGATAATGCGTAAGGGGTAACTTCCGTAAGGGATAACTTCCTGGACAGACGTAGAATTTTTGTTGACGTAAATTATCAAAGCACCATCGATTTTTGGCTAAACTAGAAGCTGTGTTTGTTGTGGTTTTGTATAACTTTCTGCTCACTAACATACCTTCGACGTAAGAGATAAGGTATGAAGAGTGATACTCTTTCAATGATGTAAATACGACTCTAACAAATCCAGGAAAAATTCAAATTCAATAGCGATTAGTCAATTTCGAATAAAAGCTAATAGGTCATTCCGAATAAGTTTTATAGGCTTCATGGGTACAAAGGAAGGAAGGAGCAGAGAAATTAATTTTTAAATTTGTCCGAGGCAGATTTCGATATTAGCAATAGTTACAATTTTTATCAAGAAATTGTAAAATATAGAAAAAGTCGTCACAATTTTGATGAAAAATTGTAGGGGGCTTCGAGCTATACTGAGTGCATCCGACGTAGGCTCAAAATTTTGTCCCTATCATCGGCTGCCTAGTCATATCCAAATTTTTCATTATTACTGCAAATTCTGACGTCTGGATCAATCCAATTACATATGACGCAATACCAGGTGTCAGTCTCTCACAATAACACGAGGACATATGTTTAGTTGAAACAAAAGTAATTACCGTTATTACGTCGATTCACACCACGTAGCATACAATCCAATACTGGGATAATAAACACAATAGACAATAACTATAAAGTTTAGAAATTACTTTTCTTTGCGATTCTACACAATCATTACAATTAGCAGCATGATGATTAAAACAGGCCAACCGACAAACCTACTTTCCAACATTTTTCCTCTCTGCGTTTTGAACCTTGAATGATCGACTTTTTTGATTGCCCGCAAGACTTGTCTCGCCCACATGACATAAGCAAATCCTTGCCATAGTGAAGATCTATAACTCCGTGTACACACTAAATTTCCCCCAAAAAAATTTGTGAGAATGGATAGACGACGATGTTATGGAAGATAGTATTAGCAGAGATAACATATTGGTTTGTTGCGTAAGACCGAACTCCCAGTGAGCCTGATTCCTCACACTGTGTTGCATGATCTGTAGTCTGTCTGTTCTTCGCGCGAGCAAAGGTAGAATAGTTTGGAACGATCAATTCTACCTCTATGGGCGAGTGAGGTGTCATTAGATAGCTCTGCTTTATACGTCTATAAGCAACTTGTCAGACCCGAAATTTAAAATTATGGCTACTGGGGGGATTCCGATGTGATGAATCCGAATCTGCAATTAGTTATTTGATGACGCGTCAAAAAATGTCATTTTTGGTTAAATGTTCACTTTTCGGCAAACAATAGCCATTTTGGCCAAAAAATGGCATTTTTGGCGCGTTATCAAAAAACTAATTACAGACTCGGAATCAGCACATTGGAATACCCTTAGAAATCATATTTGCAGTAAAATACAATATTTATAAAAATCGATTTTCCTGACCAGATACTTTTGGATCATCCCATTAACAACAGAGTATTCCTCTTCATTCCTGATTTGAATGAGACCGTTCATTTAAACATATTTTCTTTCATTAAAATTAAAAAGAATACTGCCGAATTGCAAAATAATAATAAAAACCATATGCGAATAGAAACACAAACACAGTCGTGAATAGGTTGGAGGTATCAGTCATGTATGGGCGAAAATGTTCTGTAACCGCCGAAGAATTGCTGAAATCGCCAATAGCTGCACATCATGCGGTAAGGCGCGATTTAATCTCAATTTTTCTCGAGAATTTTCATACCGGATACAAAATCTGATCATGACCACTATATGCCAACTTTTTAAGCTCTACAAACTGGCTATATCAGATTTGGACTAGCTCCCTCCTAGAGTCTCCACCCCCCCCAAAAAAAAATAACGTTCAAATTTCAGCCAAAACTACGGAAGCGTTGTGGGACACAACTCAGCAATTCTTCGGCGGTTACAGAACATTTTCGCCCATATATAGAGAAATCAAATAATTTTGACCAGTTTTATATACAGGTAAATTTTCATATACCGTAATCTCTTTAATTTTACCTCCTCTAATATATCCCCATCTAACAGAATTGGGAATCGCCTAGCCAATTTGAGGAAAACTCAAGCACATTCGTGTAGATCTCGTTGAGATACGTAAGAAAAACCCCAATGCTAAAATTTTGTCAATGAAAATATCCGAGAAATTTGAGTTTGATTCCAAATATATTATTTAATCTGATTCTAACCGCTTCCGAGTGAAGTGAGTGCCGCGAAGCGGCCCCACTTCACTCGTATAATATAAACCAGACTAGCTTGGGAGGAGCTGCTTCGCGGCTCTCCCAAGCTAGATCCGCGGGGAGCGTGCATCAGCGGCGCCATCAGTATGCCCTCGGCTGTTGTTCGGGAGTAAGGGTTGTTCGGGAGTAGAGCAGCATGAGTCTATTTCGGGCCTTCGGCCCTCAAGCAGCTGTTGTTCGGGAGTAAGGGTTGTTCGGGAGTAGAGCAGCATGAGACTATTTCGGGCCTTCGGCCCTCACTCAGCTGTTGTTCGGGAGTAAGGGTTGTTCGGGAGTAGAGCAGCATGAGACTATTTCGGGCCTTCGGCCCTCAAGCAGCTGTTGTTCGGGAGTAAGGGTTATTCGGGAGTAGAGCAGCATGATACTATTTCAGGCCTTCGGCCCTCAAGCAGTATGCCCAGCGCTATTTCAGGCCTCACTCGGCTGCGCCCGCCCTCGCGGCGCTTCGCGCCGCTCGGCCGGGCGCTGGCTTCTATTTGTTCGGGAGTCTAAATTTTGTCTAAATTTAGGGACATTTTAGCTAAATTCAGATTCCCCGCAAAAAGTTACCCTAAAAACGGCATACAACAAAAATTTGTAGTAGTAGTCAAAAAGCGTTTCGGACAGAGAAAAATGGCCTTTGTCCTTCACTTTTGTCTAAAAATTGGTCTATAAACCCGCGCGAGCCCTCAAACCTTGCAGTTAGTAGTCAAAAAGCGTTTCGGACAGAGAAAATTGGGCTTCGGGCCCTCAAAATTGCCCTCAGAAATACACTTTTGTCTAATTTTGTCTAAATTTAGATGTCAGATCGGTCTAAAAACCGTATTAGGGTCTTCCTTATAGCCGACTTAGTCCGTAGGAAAAAACCCGGGCTCTATATCGCGATTTAGAGCGATTTAGAGCCCGAACAAAAAAACTCACACCAATCCTAATACTATAATAGATGTCACTACAAATTCGATGTCACTTCGAAAGAAGGAAAAAGAAATATCGAATAGCTTTTTTACCCAAAAATGGCTCATCCTGCGTCCTTACCTGGGAAAGTATTTTATTGTTTAATATTTTTATAATAAAGGCATACCCCAGGAAGTAATATACCAAAATAATCCTCAGACTTTGTAGCGTGCACATATAATAACAGAATTGGTATATATGACAATCCTTAAAAAATCTCCAATACAAACTCTCGAGGATGCCAAAATTTCAAAAATGTAAGGCAACTTTGAAGCAACATTTTCTCCACTTTTTAAAAGAGTAGCCTAGTGGTAAGGGGTTTGCCGAATGCGCAACAGACACACCAGTAATTAGGAAAAAACAGATTTTTCGGAGTGGCCCTAACGTGGAATATTTTGAGTTTCTTCGCAAGAAAATCTGAGGAAAAAATCGCCTAAAAAATGCGAAAAATCGCTTGAAAAGTTGGGTTTCCCCTGAAAAACTAAGAAGCCAGTGTCTGTCTGAAATGGCTGGCGGCGTTCACTGACGTTTACACCAGGGCTGGGAACTTTGATCGCGGGTCCGATCCGATCTTCGTTGACCCCCAATCCGATCCGATCCGAACCGGAGCCCAAAAAACCCGATATTTCCGATCCGATCCAAAATTTTTTCCCAAAAATGGCTATTTTTCAAAATTTTTCCCAAATCATCTAAGTTTGCTGTTTATGCCTAAAAATGGGTAAAATTTGCAAGTTTTTGGTAAAATATGGCAAAATTAATGTTTTTTCACGAAATTGTACAATTGTGCTATTTTTATCCAATTTTGCTAAATTAAGAAAAAATTTGGAAATAACACGTTTTTCAGACAAAATTTTTTCTCGGCAGCGAAAAATTTTGCTATTTTCGGTATTTTTGGCTTAAAATCAGTAGTTTTTGATACTGAAAACGACAATCGCCATTGAAAAACAGTGAAGAAATAATGCAAAAAGAGCGCCGCAGGCGAAAATTATTCGATTTTTGGCGGTTTTCATATAAAAATTTGGATTAGTTTATAAAAATACATGGAGGAGAAATGGTAACCAAATAGCGCCGAAGGCGAAAATTTTGTAATTTTGGAATGGTGGTTCATTAAAATTTTCTAAAATTTTTCCCGGCCGCGCCCTATCGGGCACGGCCGGCGGGAATTTAAATTTGAATCCGCGGCCGAGTGCATTCTTAGGGGTGCTTGGATCGGATCGGAAATGGCCAAAAAAAACCGATCCGATCCGAACCCCGAAAAACCCGATATTTCCGATCCGATCCGATCTCCCAGCCCTGGTTTACACCCCCTTCCATGGCTAATTTCCGGGCAAATGATAGCTTAAAATGTTCGTACGGATGTGCTGATACAGATTTTCAAAAAATTTAGACTAAAATATAGACAAAAATTTTTAGACAAAAATCTGGACACCGCGATAGCGGCGGTGCTTTTTCTAGTTACAAGCACTATAGTTCTTCTCGCTTTACCCAAATGATTTCAGCTAATTTTTTTTCTAACTTGCTCTCTCCCTAAGAGTTAATTTTTATATGAGGGTTTTCGATGAAACTGAAGTGGTTCTTTTTTGTAACAGATTTACAACAATGCCCGCCAAATTCAAACAATAATTATGGATTTAATCCCTATAAGGGGTCAGATTCGGTTTTTCTTTCAAGAGAACGAAGCCTAATGCCAAGCCCTTACCTAAGCCTAAAATGTGCCCTTATAAGGGTTGTTGCACTACGCCACATGTCAAATCTGTGACAAAAAGGAACCACTTCTGTGACATGAATAACCTTTAGGCTAATATTATTGGTTTGGCACCTAATTCGTGATATGTTTGTAATAAATAATTTTTATTTTATATAACGTAAGAGCGCCTATGAGTGTTATATACCGTTGGATAGCTAAGTCTTTTCTCTACACAACCATGTTTGGGTTTTTATTTTACTTCCAAAAAATTAATAAATATTTGTGATTACGTGAGTCATGCCAAAATAACAAATTTTTGAGATATTTTTATAAATTTTATCTATGAAAAAGTCAGGTATTCTACATTCTATTGTGCAATATTGAAGAGCAATTTCAGCTCTAATACTTACCTTTTACAGAACATTTTTTCATTTGGTGGTTGCTGAGATATGACGATTTTAAGAAAAGACACCACCTGAAATGGAAAATTTCAATTTTTCCAAATTTTTTGCTTTATATCCCTATTTCAAGCGGTCATATCTCGCAGAACATGAAAGCATATTTTATTCTCTACAAAGTATCTTGTTAAGCTTACCTTGCCTACAAAAGCCGCAATGTCACATATTTGTACAGTGCCAAAATTTCAGGTATTTTGATGAAGAAATTTGGCAAAAATAACCAAAACCAACATTTTTTGTGTTTTTCATTTGAACCACCGTAATATAATATTTTTCCTATAATTGAAAAGAAAGTTATATACAGTCAAATAGAGGAAGTAATGGGCTATCCAACGGTATATGACACTCACGATAAGCTTTGCTCTGGATGAATGATAATTGATTTTGAAAAACATATCAAAACTTAGTTGCCAAACCAATAGTAGTACTTTTGATATGAAAGTCTGTTGAAAGGAGACAAAAAACAATAACGGGGACCAATGGAAAAAGCTGCCAGGACTTCCATAGAATCGCTTTGACCTACTGGCGAAAATATCGAAATTATGGAAACCATATTTGTCTACACGTTCTCTATAATCATTTAATAACCCGAAAACTACCTGATTGTTTTGGACCTCAACTGCGACTCGGCGCTGATGCCAATCACGCACCTCAGTATAAGGACATTTGGAAAAGTCAGTCTTTGCAAACTTGTCGGGCTTAAGCACAACTCTGAGAAGAGCACGTAAACATAACGTACCGTATTTGCTCCAAAATGAGCCCACCCTCTCTAAAATAAGCCGTCCTTATGCATTGTTCACGCAAAGAATGGAAACTGGACTGGGTTCTTTGTATTATTCTCTTCCCAGTCTATAGTTTAATCGCAGTCTCTCCTTTGTTTTCTGTCTATCAGTTCCCTCTGCAAACCCAGCAAGCAGCCCATTCTGTAAATTAGGGTTGGATTTTGTTCCCCGGATAATCACCTCGGCGCTTAACCATTGTCTCTCTTTGTGGTGCAATGATAAACACAAATCTCTAAATCATCATCTTTTACACAGCTCAGCTTGTTATTTTCAATCGATAGAATATTTCCTGCTTGTTCCAGACGGCGAATTATACACCCTGCACCCAATTCGCTGTCTGGAACAAGAAGGAAAAGACAGACAAAGTCAGAATCCCAAGCTGAGCTGTGTAAAAGATGATGATTTAGAGATTTGTGTTTATCATTGCACCATGAAGAGAGACAGTGTTAAACGCCGAGGCGATTATCCGGGGAACAGAATCGAACCCTACTGTAAATCCAGTCCGAGCGATTCGATTTGATTTTTAAAATGGGTCCAGAATTCTTTGTTTAAACACAAAATGAAATAAAATTAATTTGTCTTCACTAGGCGCCAGGCATCGATGCAGGTTTGGATCGATGTGAAATGATTTTTTGACACCGGAATTTTTTATGAGGTTCTGAATCCAGAAAAAATATTATTTTTGAGGTGCAGGTACCCTCGGGGGTAAAAATTCAATATTTTTGTCATTTTTGAGTAACACATGCATCCTGTGTAGTTTTTTGTGCTGAATCCGAATTTTTAGAAATTTTTGGCTCCCACGGGTTGCCCTGCGTGAGCCGCGGCGAAGGCCGCGTATTTCTACTCTTGTAAAGACTACGGCGCTCTGGTAAAAGAAATAACATATGCTAGAAAAAAATACAAAGCCCAGTCCAGTCTCCCATGCTTGCGTGAATATAATGTTAGAGGTACATTGAAAAATAAAAGCTCCATCCAAAATAAGGCCCGGAGCTTATTTTGGAGAACAGCGATTTTGGCCATATTTTTAGTTTTTTAATTTTTTTGGTACTTAGTTCATTTTTAAGGAAAACCAAAACGAGCCCCTCTACACAACAACTATATTATTCTTGAGGTAGCGTATGTCTGTCGTTACATTAGTTTGCATTCCTAATTTCCTAAACACAACGGCGATTACAAAACCGTTCAGTGCACCGAAATTAGATTTATTCATTTGCAATTTTAATGAACATTTTAATGAAAATTCGTTATCTACCGTTTTTTCTCTTGAGTAAACCCCGGGGCTTATATTTTTCAACCCCCCTCTAGGGGGGGCTTACTTCAGGAGGGGGCTTACTTCAGGAGGGGGGTTTACTCAAGAGAAAAAACGGTATTTAACCTATTATTTTACAAATCTTGTTTGTGGATGACGTTGAGATCTCGGGATCCCGTCGTTAGATTTTTATGATTTATAGCTCATTCGTTAGCTTATCGATTACTGAGGTGCGGAAAAATATTTTTTCAAAATTTGAAAATTTGAATTCGCGCCAAAACGTAAAAACGTGTTTTTAAGGGTTTTTTAATATGAGACTTATAAATTTTATGTTTCTATTCGATTTTAAAGCTTATTTGGAATATTCTACTTTTTAAATTTCGAAATTTCATGGTTTGGTTTCATTTTTATGCCATTGTTGTACTTTTTGACCATTTTTTGACCAAAAAAAGTCGATTTTTCATATTCGATTACCGACTGAGCTGAAAATTTGCATACAGGGGTTTTTCTCCTGAATTCGACCTCCTGAATTCGAATTTCAATCCAGATTTCAAATTTGAAAATTTGAATTCGCGCCAAAACGTAAAAATGCATTTTGGAGGTTTTTAAAGATTGAGGATGTAAATTTTGTGATTATATTCGATTTTAAAGCATATTTTGAATATTTTTAGTTTTTAAATTTCTAAACTACCAATTTTGGATTCATTTTTATGTTATTTTTTGTCATTTTTGACCATTTTTTGGCCAAAAATGTCGATTTTTCATATTTTCTTACCAAATGAGCTGAAAATTTGCATACAGGGGTTTTTCGACCTCCTGAATCCGAATTTCAATTCAGATTTTAAATTTGAAAATTTGAATTCGCGCCAAAACGTAAAAATGCGTTTTTGGGGGTTTTCGGAGGTAAAACTTTAAAGTTTTGTGCTTCTATAACTAAATTAAGTTTTTGCATACCTTTCTACTTTTTATATTTCAATGTGCGATTTCAAAATGCCATTTTTACGTAAATATTTACGAAGTGCTAATTTGCTAATCAGTATATTTTCGCTGTCAAAATATTATACTTTTTAAATTTTAAAATTTCATGGTTTGGATTCATTTTTATGGCATTTTTTGTCATTTTTGACCATTTTTCGACAAAAAAAGTCGACTTTTCATTTTTGACTACCAAATGAGCTGAAAATTTGCATACAGGGGTTTTTCGACCTTCTGAATCCGAATTACGATTCAGATTTTAAATTTGAACATTTGAATTCCCGCCAAAACGTAAAAACGTGTTTTTGGGGATTTTGAGTGTTATACCTATAAGTTTTATGTTTCTAATCGATTTTTCAGCTTATTTGGAATATTTTAGTTTCCAAATTTCGAAATTTCGATGTTTGGATTCATTTTTATGCCATTTTTATAACTTTTGACCATTTTTTGACCAAAAAAGTCGATTTTTCATATTTTACATTTTATATATCAAATGAGCTGAAAATTTGCATACAGGGGTTTTTCGACCTCCTGAATCCGAATTTCAATTCAGATTTCAAATTTTAAATTTGAATTCGCGCCAAAACGTAAAAATACATTTTTGAGGTTGTAAAGGTAAAATTTAAGTGTCACGTTCCTGTTCGATTCTTTTGCTCATTTAGAGTGTTTCGATTTATAAATTGTCAATTTCGATTTTTAGTTTCATTCATTGCCATTTTTGGCTCTTTTTTGTCCAAAAAATCGTTTTTTCTTATTTGATTACCAACTTAGCTGAAAGTTTACATACAGGGGTTTTTTGCCCTCCTGAATCAGAATTTCAATTCATGTTTTTAGCTGCCTTGAACTCGAATGTCAACTCAGATTTCAAATTTGCAAATTTGAAATCGCACAGTCGTTTTTTCATTTTGCTTACTAAAACAGCTGAAAATTTGCATACCCCTCATGAATAAGTTTAGCCCCTTATTTTGAAAGCCTTTATAAGGGCATAACGAAGTGCTTAGGCTTGTATGTAGGACGTTAGTATGTCGGACATTTGTATGTATACATTAGTACGTCGGACATTTGTATGTAGGACGTTAGTATGTCGGACATTTGTATGTATACATTAGTACGTCGGACATTTGTATGTAGGACGTTAGTATGTCGGACATTTGTATGTAGGACGTTAGTATGTCGGACATTTGTATGTATACATTAGTACGTCGGACATTTGTATGTAGGACGTTAGTATGTCGGACATTTGTATGTAGGACGTTAGTATGTCGGACATTTGTATGTAGGACGTTAGTATGTCGGACATTTGTATGTAGGACGTTAGTATGTCGGACATTTGTATGTATACATTAGTACGTCGGACATTTGTATGTAGGACGTATAAGTTGTAAATCGATTGAAAATTGGGTTATTGAGTTGTAAATGAATTGTAAAATGTATAAATGAGTTGTAAATCGATTGTAAATGGATTGTAAAAAGGAAAAATGAGTTGTAAATCGATTGTTAATGAATTGTAAAACGGATTCATGAGTTGTAAATCGATTGTAAATGAATTGTAAAATCGATTTATGATTTTATCTTAGGTATCTTGTGATATCTTAGGTATTTTGTGATATCTTGAGATAAAAGCTTTTTAAGATCAAGAAAGGTATCTTGTGATATCTAAGGTATCTTGTGATATCTTATGATTAGGGCCCGGATTTCCCGGACAATGTCCGAAAACAGTCATTTTGGAAGAAAAATTTCACGTTAAAAATGCAATAAAATAGGTCAATTGTCCGAAAACACACATTCCATGTCCGAAAATGGGAAAATTTTAGAGAAAATGTCAGAAAATGCGATTTTCATGTCCGGAAAATCCGGGCCCTACTTATGATAAGCTTTTTAAGATCAAGGAAGGTATCTTGTGATATCTTAGGTATCTTGTGATAGCTTGAGATAAAAGGATTAGGATTGGTGTGAGATTTTTTTTCTCTGGGCTCTAAATCGCGATATAGAGCCCGGGTTTTTTTTCTTACGGACTAAGTAGGCTATAAGGAAGGCCTTGAACCAGTTTTTAGACCGATCTGACATCTAAATTTAGACAAAAATAGACAAAAGTGTATTTCTGAGGGCATTTTTGAAGGCCCGAAGCCCAATTTTCTGCGTCCGTCTACCATTTTTGAAGGCTCTCAGGGATTTTTTAGAGCATTTTTTAGACCAAAACTTAGACAAAGTGAAGCTTAAGTGCACTTTCTGCGTCCATATAGCATTTTTGACTACAAACCCTTATTTTAGGCTGTAGCTTGAGCTTAAGCTTGATCTTATGCTTAATCTTAAGCTCAAGCTATAAGGGTTGTTCGGGCGCTTAAGCCTAAGACTAAGTCCCTATTAAGCCTAAGCCTAAAGCCTAAGCCTAAAGTATGCCCTTATAAGGCGTTGTTCAGCCTAAAACCTAGGTGCGAAGATTTTGCACAGAAAAAAAATACTTTTTTGCACAAAAAAAAATACTTTTTTGCACGAAAATATTTTAGCACGAAAAAAAATACTTTTTTGCTTTTTCATTTTTTGCACGAAAATAAATACTAATTTGCACGAAAATTTTTTGCACGAAAAAAAAATACTTTTTTGCTTTTTGGGTTTTTGCACGAAAATAAATATTTTTTGCACGGAAAAAAATATCACGCCTCTACTCCCGAACAACCCTTACTCCCGAACAACAGCCGAGAGCATACTGATGGCGGTGCGCGAAGCGCCGCTGATGCACGCTCCCCGCGGACCTAGCTTGGGAGAGCCGCGAAGCGGCTCCTCCCAAGCTAGTTTTTTTTTGTATTATTATCCCAAAGGTTTCTTTATAACGTGGGCCATTCTGTGGCCGGCATTCATTATATCAAGGATGTTTATATCATGTTATGTCGAGGGTGAGTATTTTTTAACTAATTAGTAAAATGGGCTTTGTTTGGTTTTAAGATTTGTCGGTCGATACGTTAGCGTCCTTTGGTGTCGTTCTTTGGACTTTACTCGAATCTGGTAAGTCTGGATTTAGACAAAATCATGGGTATACACGGCACAGCTCACCACTACCCTTCTCTTACCACCCAGGTTGTTGTTGATCTGCCTTTGCGTTTTGCATTTGTTCTCTCTAACGTTTCCTTGCCTGTCGATATAGCGAGAGGTAAGACCACCCACAACGCTTTGGGCTACTACCTGTTTTTGTCTGGGCAGACGTTTAAGGCATACGAGAATCTTGTACGTGCATGTCTGGGCGTCTAATTCTAAACAGAAGTGCTTTCCATTTAAGTTCTGATTTATTCGGTTTTTGTTCTTGCATATGTGACAAATTTGACAACTATGATTGCTTTATTACCAAACTCAAAGGTTTTTGACATTCTTGGGTTTACTTTTCTAACTTTACTAGTTTTCAACGCTTCAGGAAATGAAGAAGCAGAACAGGATCTAGCGGAAGCCTGTGAAATACACGCAACTGCACCCAAGGTAATTTCTAAAAGAAAATATTTTAAGAAAATAAACAATGAAATTAATTCTTAAATACTGTTTTGGAATTGCTTTTGAGTAATTTTTCATATAAAATTTGAAAAATGATTTTATCAAATTTCCAATTGTTATGATACATTTTATAATAAAAGTTACATTTAATGTATCCCTTATACATCTAAATTTTAGTTAACTTCATACACTGCCAAAAACGACAATTCTGCTGCTGCGACCGAACAAAACAATTCCCGAGTAGAGTCGCTAACCGATAAAATATGTCAGTGGCTCCCCAGGGTTGAAATTTCAGGACAAGTTATCGCAAAAGTTGGGATTACATTTAAATGGCGCGATACGAGCGTCACGAATGAAGTGCAATACGACGTGAATCACGATCCTGTTAATAGAGTCACAAAAACATGCTTGCAGCTATTCAGGTATTCACTTTTCTTAAACACAAACGTTTTTACAAAGTAGGCTGTTAATGAACGTTGATCGCAATAATTAGTAGAAAATATAATCAAAATCACACAATTGTTGCGTTGTTATTACCTATCATTTGAAATTTGGTGGAGCTTTGCTAATGGTCAGAGCGAGGACTAGCTATTTTGTGAATTGGCATAATGTCTATCCATGTTCTCTGTTTCGAGAGAGATAATGGAAACCTTTGCATGACTATCAGTTAACACTGACCATCTCGGAATAGGTTCAACTAACTATTTACAACTTTTATAATGCTAGATTATTACTGCTTAGTTGTTTCAAAAATCTCAGTTTAGTGTTCTGAGGAATGGTCCCAGTGCACTTTGGGGCACATTAAAATATGATCCTGTGACGAAAGTGCCCACACTATCTGTGCAAGTGCATGATAAACGAGGCGATCTATTTTCTATGTACCATTTGATATCCGATCAAGCCCTTGATCAATTTTACACAGCTGCAAAGTTAGCAGTGGAGCACTGCGGCATCGCTGCAACTGGTAGTCTTGCAGTAGTGCAAAAAGGGCTTGGAACTGCCGGGACTTTGGTATCGGTAAGATTTCGAGGTAAGACATTACTATAGTACTGGCTGCCCATATCAAGTATCTCAGAATTTGTGCTAAATCGGGCGTCAAAAATTCCGTGCTACCTTTTCATGGTTTCCTCTTTACCCCAGCTCCGCTCCATTAGAAGACGTCCAGTCCCGAGAAATATTGAAACCAAACTAAATGAACACTTTTAGATGCAAAACAAATGACACAAGCCATTCATCCGGATGTTCCGCAAATGAGCGTTAACGACGATAATCCAGAAGACGTTATTGATTACATCAACAAAATCACGGATCCCAAACAACACAATGGCATTGGTCACAATCAAGGAAGATCTGAAAACAAGCAGACTATTTCTGGCCCTAACGGCGAAGAAATTAAAAGTAGTTCAGTGATAAGAAACAAAACTCAAAAGAAAGATAGGAATGCATAAGGTGCTTGACAAAAAGCTGATTAGCATCTCGTATTAGTTTTAAATCTATATTGTCATATTTTCACTGGATTATGGCTTAGGAAGTTACAATAAAATAGTGGTTGTAATTACAATGTAGCGATGTAATAACACAAACATTACGCGAGAATGTTAGAATTCATGATTCCATTTCATGCGTCCTCATCCAGATATCGGATCTTATTTGTATCGACCAGGATATAGTTCGACCATTATAACTGCTTCTCTGCATTTTAAAAATTTTATGCTCGCAATGAATTCTATTCATTAAAAGCTATATAATTAGCAGCTATTCCCGGTTAATTTTTCAGCGTTTTACTTCCGGGGAATCTGTAACAATCGCAAAGTCTGCTTTTTAGGCAGTCCGAAGTCTGCTATTCACTCAAATTGCCAGGCGATTCCTTTCAATGTCTATGCTATATTTTGACACATACGATGATTTTCGTCGTCTGTCAATAATCTTTATTCATTTCGCCGAAGAGTATAAGCCACGATTCAGACAGCCCATATAGGACGGGATTTTAACCCAGGGCCACCCACAGAGACACGTCAAAGCGATTGGATCCTTTCTTTCCATAAAGCTGGATTATATTTATTTCATTTCAAACGATTAGCCCATTAAATTCGCCTTGTTCCCTTCTACGGTTTTACATCAAGCTGTAATGAACACTCAAAATTTGTTGTTGGTTATTATTTTATTGAGTGCTTATGCAAATTGTGTTCCGACCAATCCACCAACAAATGAAGAATCTCAACACGAAGCTCATCAACACAATAATGAACAGATTGAGCAAGATTCAGTAGCAGTGTGCGAATATCATCCAGATCCGGTAAAACTTAATATTAATGAAGGTTTCCAGTAACTGAAAAGCTTGTTGTCAAGCATGACAACCGGACCGGGGAGGGTGGTAGCGGTCCGGATTTTGACTGCTTATAGACCGGACCAGGCAAAACCCGGTCCGCAGCCATGCTTGCTTATCCTCACTATTGGGGCGTTGCAAAAGAAACCGGGCTGCCAAGTCAGACACAAGCAGCAAAATGGCGCGAAATTTGAAATTTGAATTTATGAGCTAACTCACGTTTCACGTGACTAAACACCAATTCTGATATTGCTAACCCCCTCTAAAATACGATTCTAGAGGGAGGTTCCATATAACTTAGTACCTAACAATTTTTCTTGCTATCACATTGTACACGGAGTTTCAAATTGTGTAAAATCGCTTTGTATCATTCAAATTGGCGCAACTTATATTTTTGATGTTTTTGGTTATACATTGATGATTCATATAGGTATGGCATATACCAAAATGATCCTGGCATTTTCGGGAACATTTTGATATATGACATGTCGATATGAATCATCAATGTATAACCAAAAAGTGCAAAAATATAAGCTTCGCCAATTTGAATGATGCGGCGATTTTATGCAATTTGAAACCCCCGTGTATGACAAGAAACGCGTATTAGTTTTTCTAGTGATACAGTAAACATTTTCGATATAAGATTTTAGCACATAGAAGATTATTAAAATAAAGCGATTGATTTTAGGTTAAAACTTTTCGCTTGAGCGTATGTAGCGATATACGTATCGCTACATTGGAATGTTTGGTTATAAAATTATTTGACCACCCATATTTTCCAAAAATAACATTTGCCTTCCCCATATTAATAATCACCATAGTCGTACTAAAATTTCTCCTAGACCGACCACACATCAAACCACAATGATGACGCAACAAATGAAACCATAATTTCAATGGAAGTGGACACGCCGCCAACTTCTGAATCGTTGATTGATAAAATATGCAAATATATCCCAAGTTTCAGAATAGGTATTTACGTCCAAGTCAACCTGGATTGGAAAGTTTACACAATCAAAGGTCAGCCAGTGGAAGCATCGCATAAAGTAAGGCATTAAAATCGTCGATTAAGTTTTACACATAAATAAGCGTGTTATTCTGGATAACTTATGTACATACTGCGTACACTTATGGATAACTTACATACAATTGCATTCGGCTTTTGGGCTTAGTATAAGAATAATATTTCTTGTTCCGCAAGATTTTATTTGACCGTAATTTTTTGCTGGTATTTATCGACCAGGAAACACTAAAAACAGTCGCAAATTTCAAGCAGTCGGCAATAGATGAGAAATGTGTTTTCGCTGTCTGAGTTATATGTTGGGTATGCCAAACTGCGAAACAAGTTATAAATGATAACAAGTACCGTAACCCAAAATTTCAGTCATCGTTTGAATACATACGTAAAATTTCTCGTTTAGTCATAGTATAGTACGCATTTTTATTAATACCACAAATGTTTGCAGGGACACACTTTTTCGCATGCAAAAATCATTTGTGAAAAATGTTCATTTTTACAAAGCTCTGAAAAAGTAATTATGGAAAAATATATGTCCAATTTAAGTTTTAGTTTTATTTTCAGCAAGTGTTGATAATATTTGTTTACACACCTTTTTTTATGAAATGAATTAGTTATAGTTTCGAAGGTACGATGTTCGTGAAATGTAAAATTGCAGATCGCTCTCGACGCAGGAAAGGGAATATTCGACGAAACGAAAAGTGTTTGCATTAAATTGATCAACGTCATAAAAAGAGAGAAACAAGCAATTTGGAGTTTTTTGGATTTTGATCTTCTGACCAACCAGCCAAAACTTACAATGCAGGTGAAAATATAGTTTATTTTTGTTCAAAAAACTAAAGATACCTAATGGATTTGATAGCTTTGCTCATTAATTCTTAATTATTGGCATACAGCCAAAACATACAGCGTAGACCAATGTTTCTTGTATTACTTTTTCGATTTTTGTAACACTTTTTCAACAATTTTTTTGTAGCATTTTTATGGCACTAAACACGCCATGCCATCTTTAAAAAAAGTTGCGCAAATATTCAACTTTTTATACCAAGGCGGACCACATGGACCTTGAAAAAATACATCTTTTATTCGCCAAGGTTTTTCCGCAAAATATGTTTTTAGGGATTTTTCGTTGGGCTGAACACAAATCTGCATTTATTTTCTACGTATCGCGTCAAAAACGATGGCAAAAGTGCCATTTTTGACTAATAGTGTAATTTTTGTTTAGAATAATGGCACTCTCACAAAAACTGACATCAAATTCTGATTCTAATAAATTAAACCTTAATTAAACATTTTAACGAATGAAGACAAAAATGTGTCTTTTTTTGTTACGACGAAGTGAATTATTTCAGCTGCACGACAATCGACGCCCCGTTCAAGTAATTATCCATCTGAAACCGGAGCAAGTTATTAACGCCAATATTCACCAATTTTACGAAACCGCTAGAGCTGTCGCAAACAGTTGTGGATCGGCTGTTTCAAGCTTGGGCGCTCTAAAAGGAGGGATCGGCGCTGCAGCAGTCAAGATCAAATTCAGGGGTTCGTTTTATTCTATGTAATGTTATAATTGTCAGTGCGTGTGTCGTTATTCCCCACACAATGGCGCGAGTCTCTGTCTGTCCGGGTTGGTTACGTACGAGCCAGACTTTGGATAGAGGTGCTCTCTCTATTCCAGAGCTCCTCCAGTGGCGAGTCATGTGGCATTCGACAGCTCTCAGTATGGCCGATGTGAGTAAATTGTCATAACAAAATTCCAAATTTGAATACGCGGCAAAATCGAAAGACGTATTTCTTTGCCTCCCAGCCATTTAAAGTCGTGGTTTTTATGCTCGCAATGGCTTTCCGGGGCTATTTTGTCTTTCGTTCAGCGTATTGGACCCGGATGCGGAAGATTAGCTTAGGCTTAAACTGAAGCTTGTTTAGACTGAAGCTCATGGATCTAGGGCTGGATTTGAATCTGGTTTATTTGCCGCGCAGGAGCAGAGTTCTGACCAGTATAAATGCAATTAACCGGATTCCACAATTGCATATAAACATATATACTTTTATCAGCCTTGTTCGTATTGTTTCAACAACAAATATACACTTTTTAACGCAATCTTATCATTTTAGATGTCCTGAAACCAGCGCCAGTATCACAAGCCATACTTCCAGACGTTCCCAAAGTCATGATTTATAAGGAAGATGAAGAAGAAAGTGTCACCGATATTATAGATAAAATAGTAGGTAACCCACCACAAGGTGCAATAAAACCGAGACACAATGACAAAAGTTCTGATGTTTTGGGGCCTAAAGACGAACGAACCATGCAGAAAACAAAGGCTGCGAGACATATCGCTGAATGATGTCGAAAATCGGAAGACAACGATCAAATCGACTAACGCATTGAGCTGTTATTTATAAATTTATTTCGAAACACAATATCTTGTCAAATATTTAGCTGAGGTCAGTGCGAACCGGTCATTTTTAACGAATGCCATTATTTCCAAACAATGACTTTTAGAGAAAAGTCCGTTTCACCCCTTTTCGCTTTTTCCATTTGCCTACGCTTATTTCTATGTAAACCTAAATAAACGACGATATATTTAATGTGCGCTTAACAGCGAACATTTTAGAATTCACCTGTTGGAGACCCGCTTGTCTGTGTAGCGATCTCGCGGTTCTGACAATTGCTGAATTTTTATGCTTTGTCTACGCAAAGAATGCAAAATGAAATGGGTTCTTTGTATTTTTCTCTCCAGTCTATAGTTTAATCACAGTTTCTCCCTCGTTTTTCAGTTCCCTCTATAGACCCAAAAAGCAACCCAATTTGCTCTATAACCGGGCAAAACTTTTTTGTACCTAAATGTCTTGTTTTTGTATCTATTTCACTTGTATCTAAATATCTTTCTTGGGTCTAAACCTTTTTTGTATCTAATTTATTTTGACACATTTCCGGCTATTTTCGGGCGAGATTTTACAACCCTTATAGTTTTTCGATGCTGAATCCGAATCCGGCGTATTTTGGGGGTTGATGTACGGAAATACCGCTAATAAGTCTCCTATGTCCGTTTCAAGCCGTAACTTTTTACTGTACAGTATTTTTGGAATTGGAGAATGCGATACCGGTGTAATCTATAGGTTAATGTCTCTAATAAAGCCCCTACATGCCATTTTATTGCTTTTTAGATCATTTTTGAACACATATTTTGAAAAAATTACCAAAAATTGACATAGAGGCTACAACATCAATTTTATGAACAATCAATGAAAACTGCTTCAAAAGTAGACAAACACCTCGAGAAATGCATACAAAAAGTGATAAATTGAGCGTGTTTCGTAAACTCATTTTTTAATGAAAAATCGAAAAATTGAAATTTCTGAGAAATATATAGAAACCTAGAGAAAAAGTTAAGATAGAGTTAGTAACAACAGATTTATACCCAAGCTGTCAGCTCAGCTTCTGTGCGAAACTGTTTTCGTTTTTTTGCATTATGTCCGGAGCATAATAATCAAAACGTCTAGCTCGACAGAACACGTTGACATCAACGTAAAAGTCGACGTCGGCACTGATTGTAGCCAGAGTGGTTACAAAGGTGGCTTCGAGTGATGTGTCTCGAAAAAGCTCATTTTAGAAAGAAAAACCAAAAATTTGAAATTTCTGAAAATACCGGTATCTAGAGAAAAGTTATACCGATGTGAATCATCTATGACGATACTGAGTAACTATCATTATGATTGCAAAAGGCGTTTTACTCAAAAAAATTGACATTTATTCACGGAAAATATTGGCGCGAAAATAACAACTCTTTTTAGTTGAAAAGAGTCAATTAAGTTTAGGATTTTTCCGTAAATTTTGACAAATTATCGATTAAACAGCAAATGAAAATCTACGTTGTAAGAAGGCATTGTTTGTATTTAATCGCATTACTCCCAGAAGTTAACAAACGTTAATTTTAGGAAAAAAGTTAGTAGTAATTTTATAGTTTACCGAGTACACATAGTTTAATATTTATTCCCAATACTTTCTAGACAAATATATGTGGATTATGCATTAAATTTTTGTGGCGAACATAGTCTAAAATGAGAAATTTTGAAATTATTCCGACTTTATTGGATATTTAATTGACTATGTTAGCCGAAAAAGATTACAACTATAACAATAACTATATACAAAAATATGTCTAATAATTTTGCAAATATCAATTCAACCAAATATGGGTTTTCAAAATATTCATTTTGTTTTCAATTGGCATCAAGCGTTTTATATCATTAGTCTTCTTCCATGCGACATTTTTGTGATTCTCAGCACATTTGGCAAGTCATACCGCAACGGGCCCGGATATAATCTGTCGAATAAAGCGGGTTTTTGCAGAACAAAGACTTCATAGTGCGGCATCTATAAACGGAAAAATTTACGTCCGGGATATTTATTCCTTATTTATCCTACTTCATTTTTACTATATTTGGTAAAATGGTTAATGTACCACGAGGGTTCCAACGTTGTGGTTACTATGACGAAACATAACTATCCCAAAATAGGGCATTGGAATTTGTTAAAAAAATGCAAAATTGTGGTGTTTACCTTTTTCGTCCTAGGTAAATTTAAAAATTAAACATTTTGGTTCAAATAAATTCGGAGTTCACAGTAAATAAATGCTTTCTACTTCTCTCACTAGTTGTATTGCAAAATAAGCCTTAAATTAAAACATGTTGGGCTATACAGCGACCAATTTATTGTGGTCGACCGCTGGAGAATTGTTTTTAGAATAGGATTCTACTACTAGAATCCGCTTACATCAGTGTAGCCACAAGCGACATTGCACGGCCTGGGTATTGAGTCATGGCTGATGGAGCTACGACATGGTCTCCACATATCTTCTGACCTTGCGGGGTGATGCCACAGCCGAAGTACCAGGTACAAGTTACTTGGCATATCGGAACTTTCAAGGCAATGTATTGCCATTCCTGAATAACAATGAATTTGGTTAAACGTTATTTAATGACTACTAAAACAGCAAAAACACATGTAGAGATAAAAAGTTCCTACTATTTTTCCATATTTATTATTCTAAACCCTACCGCAATCATCTGCCTTGCCATAAGACAGTGAGGCTCGCATGCTGGAGTATAAGTGATGGGTTTTGCGGCGCATTGCATTTTCGACATATCTTCTGGAGGCGGAGTTGTGGGAGTGGTCGGCGATGTAGGTGTAGTAGGAGTCGTAGGAGTAGTGGGGGTAGTGGGTGTGGTCGGAGTTGTGGGGGTTGTTGGAGTTGTGGGGGTAGTCGGTGTGGTCGGAGTAGTGGGAGTCGTGGGTGTGGTTGGAGTTGTCGGAGTAGTGGGTGTTGTTGGTGTGGTCGGTGTGGTTGGAGTGGTTGGTGTCGTAGGCTAAATATATATATTAAATGTTATTTAACTAGGCTATAAATCCCAGAATCCTTAAAATTATAATCCCTTTGTTGACTCTGTGTTTCATCATTAACATACTCGGGTAAATTATTTTTCTTTTGCAACTCATCCAAATTTGGGTATCATACATACTTTATTATATTTTGTAGTTGCGATAGTGGAAAACAATGCTTCCGCATTCATTAAAAAATCCATATCGCCGATATAATTACCTCATGTAGAAAGATATTATTGGAACAACTTATGAAAACCCGGATATAAAAGCATTCTTACCGTTGTTGGTGTCGTTGGCGTGGTCGGTGTTGTGGGTGTTGTTGGTGTTGTCGGCGTGGTTGGAGTGGTTGGGGTTGTCGGAGTAGTGGGCGTAGTCGGAGTAGTGGGCGTCGTGGGTGTGGTCGGAGTTGTTGGTGTGGTTGGCGTTGTCGGGGTGGTAGGAGTAGTGGGTGTTGTGGGTGTCGTTGGTGTTGTCGGAGTTGTTGGTGTAGTCGGTGTGGTAGGGGTCGTTGGAGTGGATGGAGTGGTCGAGGTCGTTTCTGCTGACACTTTAAATAACAAATTCATACAAGACGAAATATTATTTTCAAATATGTGGTAAAATTTATATTGTTAATTTTTGCTAAATAACAATATTTATAATACATAAAGCAATTACTAAATTTTAATATATTTTTGTTAAACTTGCGCCTGAAAATGGCAAAAAACATTACCACTGTCCTGTGAAAACACATAGCTGAGTTGTAATAACAGGAGAATCAGAATATTCAAATTGTGCCACAGGTTCGACATATCAATCCTCTTCGATTTTCCTAAATTTATGTGAATATGAGTATTAAAGTAAAGGTTTGAATATTAGAAGTGTTACAAATATAAATAGTAATCTGGTACAGATTTATAAATCAGTGATTATTATAATAAAAGATAATTATTATTTCAGCGTTTCGACCCCAAACTTAGACGTCCAAACTAATCCTTATGACGCCGGCTTTGTTCAGTATGATGTTGAATTAGAAAATAACATGTAGATCAGAATCTGGAGGCAAACTTTGTTCAAGTGTCCTTGGAGGCATATGTTCGTTTGATGTGTAAAAAATTTGCCAATGCCGTGCAAACGGTTAAGGAAACATGCTGCTCAATATCAAAAATGAAAAATATCGTCAAATTGGAAAAAAATTGTAAAGTCTTTGGAATATTGTTGATTACAGGTTTTATTCTATCGAACCATGATTTTCAGTTTATATCATTCCTACCTATAATAATTATAGCAATAACAGCGACTATATTTTTCTACATTTCCGAAATATCAGACTTGCACGATAAAGGACTAGTTGTTAGGACCAACTTCACTTCTGAATCTTCTTTATTCTCGACAACTTGGCTGTTGTCATAAACGCTGTTATCACAAATATCTGTCACGTATAGTAAAATTGACCCTATCGGTGATTTTTAGTAAAAATCATTTTGGTAAAAAATTTTTACCCACTTAAGAATTTAATTTTGGTATGGAAAATCCATGGTATATTGTATCCAACTTCAAACTTTTCAACCGTAATACCTGTAAATAATCCCCCGGGGTAATTTTTCAAACACCCAATTTCGAAGCCCTCCAAATTTCGAAGACATTTTTCTCCGATTTTTTGTGGGCGAAATATTTTTCAAACTAGCTAAACATACGTAACTTGACGATATCTACACGAATATGCACTCAGTTTTGGTTAAGGTGGCAAGGGATCAAGCCAGGGAATGAAAACCCATACAGCGGGAGTAGTTACAGGTATTATGGTAATATAATTATCGAAACACTGCAATACTCGTGTTGTTTATCGAAAACCTGCCACCAACTATTTCGAGGCTCTTGCATGTGAAGTCATAAAGTTTTACTTTACAGTAATAGAAGTTTTGGTTCAGTAATAAATGTTAGGCTTGAAGGAGGACACAACCACCCGACCAACGCTAAGGCCGCGCTTTTCTACCACTGAGCTGAGTAAAGGTAAGAATAAATTACATATTATAACAGTAACAACAAAGTATCCCTCTTCATTTCTGATTTGAATGATACCGTTCATTTAAACATATTTTCTGTATTCAAATTAAAGTGAATACTGCCGAACTGCAAAATATATAAAGATGCCACGACATACGAAGTTGTCACGATACTCAATTTTCAAATCACAAGTTGTTTTGATAATATCTTCGTTTTGTGTAACATTTTTTCGGGGAGCGCTCCCGCGCGCAGGCTGAATAAGTTCCGTGCCATGGTTGTGTCGTTCGTGGATAGTTTGGTGGTATCATCAGTCAAGTATGTCGAGAGAGCGTCGTTTGCTTCGTATAGAGATTCTTTTACCTACGGCTGATCCAAGCCAACATAGGGCTTGGGCGCAGAGTGCGCGTTTAGACACTGCGCGCTCTCTTCCATGCAAATAACGGTTGACTGTGCAAATATGATCATTGAGCGCTTAACCGTTTTCATCGATTCCTACTCTGAGTCTGCTTGATGCAGACGTGGAATTGCTGTCATCGTGAGAGAATTACTGATAATGAAAAAAAAGTGAAATAACTGGATGGTTTTCAGGCCGGAAATAAAAATGTTTGGCTCAAAGTAAATTTCTGGGAAGTTTGCTTTCGAAAAATTATTTTGAACCTTTCACATCCCATTCTCATTGCCTGCCTTTCTCTAACGGGATATTGCTAGAAATTCTACTTCTACTATTACTAAAAACTTAGAAAATGCGTGAATGTATGAAGAGGAGAGAACACGACTTCAGTTGTGAATAAAGAAAATAGACAACAACGTTTTGGATCATTCATTTACTTGAAAGGAAAGGTAAGTAAATTTGAGCTTCAAATGTATTAGATTCCGAATAATTATTATAATCCGAAATCACTACACAGTAGTAGACCAAATAACTTTATAGATTCGTTCGAAACAAAGGGCAGAGGAGGAAGTGTGGAAAATATGATCAAGCCTTATGGCGAAAAGACTGAACTCCTACGAACCTAATTAATGTAAACCTATGCTAAAAGTGGATTTTCCATAACAGGAAAATATTAGTCTTCCAATAAAGTGAAAATTTATAATGGAAGATGGTGGGAAATATCCTTATCCACTCTTACCTAAACCGCAGCGTTCGAGTCACGTACCCCCTGTCCCAAAATAGTAAGCTATAAGGGTCAGTCCGTTGGACAAAAGTAACCAAGTATCTCGCGATCCAGCCATGATCCAGGGGCGAGCGAAAGCTCATTTTGTAGGTCTCGAAAAGCTAGTAACAAAAAAATATCCCGACCAAATTTGAAAATTTAAATTCGAGCCAAAACACGAAAACGTTTTTTAAGTCTTTTTGACCATATAAAGTGGTGGTTTCTATGTTCGCGATCGCTTGCAGGGCCATTCTGCACAATTTTGCTTTTTACACTTTTGGCCTCGGTACCTTGGACCGATTTTTTCCAGAAAAAGCCACTTTTAGCCAAAAATGACGTTTTTGAAACCAAAGCATCTACGGAGCCAATTTTTTGCACCCAGCGATGTTCGGATGCGCTGAACACGAATGCGGACTCCATTTTTGAAACGGATAACCGTGGATATCTGTTCCGGGATTGTTCTCACTAGGTCGTGGTATTCTCACCAGGGCAAACATTGCGAGGCACCGGAGGCGGCGAGCCAGACCTGTGGTCGGGCGCGGAGCGCCCCACCTTCCCCCTTGGAATGTGAGGGAAGTTAGGCTCCCTTTCGCTGATTAAACCTTCCCACTGAGTCCCGTAGGTACTCCCATAGTGCTTGCAAACAATAAAATTTTTGCATGTTAAAAAATGGTTGCGAGTTTGAGAAAATGATTGAAATGAAAAAATGATTAAATAGTAAATTTGCCATGAAACAAAATTTTCGTTGGCAAAAAGTTGTTTTGAAAAATAAACTGGTTTTTCTTGTTATAACCCGTGATGCTAGCATGAAGCTAGAAACTGGATGTTGGCCGTCCTGAGCTATATGAGCCAGCCTCGTTAGAACGCTCGTGTCCAATATGCCAGCTCGAGAGTGGATATATGCCTTCGTATATTGGCAATATGTACAATTTCAACGTAGCGCAGAGAGTCGTTGGCCATACATTTAAGTCTTGATTTACCATACAGGCGTTCCTAGGTAAATGTGCAATGGTAAGGTAGGTAAATGTGCAGACGACGGGAGACCATTTGCCACGTCCCATCTTCCTTTCGTTAGACAACTCGCGCCGTCGAACGTAGCAGGCGTGCAGTACCTGCTGATAATATTTTCCGGAAAACTTTTCAAATTTAAATTAAGTGAAGGCTAATTTTAATAGAAATAATAACAATTGATGGAGGTAATTAGTAAAAATAGTTATTAATTTTTTAAATATTTTTTTTAAATATTGTTTTTATTAAGTATTTTAATTCATATTTTATCAGGTGTCGTTAACAGGCTTAAGACACTGCAGGCGGCTTTGAGTAAGTTTTGTGAAAAGACCGGAATTTTTGTGAAATGTAACTATATGACACTTTATTTTGTCCCCTCTTTCTTATTTTTCGCCGACACGTTACACTGATTCTCTGATGAAAGAACAATGGTTCATAAACATACCCATAAGAACAGTATGTACGAAGGAATTTCAAAGGTCAGAAATCAATTTTTGGAAATATTAAATTTTTTATTTTCAATATCATAACGAAGTATGATATTTTTGGAGAAAATTTTTACAGTCTATACTTTTCTGAGTAATTCGCCGTGATGAGCAACTCTGACAAATGGCTTTTGAGACGCCCAGAGCTAATCTTGATTTAAGGTCTGAAAATCCAAATTAGTGTTGCTTCCGAAAATTATCCTTTACATGTCATCAAAAGTTTCGAATAAGGTTTTAGCAATTATTTACCTTTACAACTAAAAATTGTTAACCGATTATACTATATGCATATATTAAGGTAATGTGTTCCACAAGCACAAACAAATTGATATTATTGCACATTAGTGACGATGATGTAGCTATCGTATGACACGTTACGGACAACAGCTTTAGTATGTCGTCGATTCATGGTGCGAATACGTATAACACACGAACGATTACATCAACTCATTGCACAGGTATTGCTTTAAAATATTCAAGTTTTACAATACACTAAGCCTTCTGTAAGCTTAATTCTTTACGTTAAAATTTTCAAAAATAAAAAGCCTTTTTAATTTATTGGCATAGCCCAGACCTCGCAATAATTATTTGACAATTATTACCTTCGTTTTTACCACTTGGTTATTCTTGACAATGTGATTCCTATCTTTCATGATATTTCTACAATAATACTTCATCCAGTAACAAAAAATTACATAAAATGTAAGGCCGATGCTCCTATAGAAATTATCCATACATAAATTTCACTTACACATTTGCTGCAGATTTTTGGCAATTTAAAATACGATTGGATCATAGCTCCTTTTTATGGGTATTTAATATTTACCTATGCTTATTTGACTAATTTTTACTGAATGCGACTGGAAATGAAAAAATTGTCTGGACGAAATTATTTTATTTTTCAGGTCATATTATCGATTTGACGCGAAATGTCTTACTTGGGCGCTGTATAGCGTTCGGTAGCACATTTATTACTCTTTCAAATTATATAGCAACTACTAATACTACCGTAATCCGTCTAATTACTCCTTGTGTGTCATACTCATAATCATCCTGTATTCTTCTTTTCTTCTCTGTAATTTCGTCAAAAAGCAGTCAATTATTGGTCCAGACAACAATCGCTGAAGAAATTAAGCAGAGGGAAGCGCTGCAGATTTACTCACCACATTCTAGTGATTTTTCAAATAGTTTATATTTTTTGTGCTTTTCAAAATTTAAATTTTTATGAGATTGTGATTTAATTATACATGAAAATACTACTTTTTTACATAACTGTCCAGCTCATCCTAGACACTTATGAGTTGAATTTTTACTAATGTTTTTAGTTACTTAGAGTTTTGAGACGAAAAGAGCGAAATAGTATTTCCATCCATTCATTCTGTCATGAATCACATTTTAATTAGCTAGGTTGTACAAAAATCACAATTAATTTTTCTGTATTATGACAAAAATTGGATTAGATATTTCGCGCTTTAAATTTTAGGTAGGCGACTATCGAAATAATCGCGAATATTTCTCGTTGATATTTGTCTGTATATGCTTCTCTTACTCAGCAAGGATTACTGTATGAACCACTTTTACGTGTAAATCAGCGAAGATATCGCAATTAACATTTTAGCGTTAGAGAATTAACAAAAATGTTTATTTCCAATATATGCCCGACAAGTATGCATGATAACAACAATCGAGTACTAAAAAGAAAACAACTGATTGGAAAATCTGTTAAAACTGTCAAGATAGAGTTGTAGGCTAAATATTTAATTGTTTGGTCTTTGAGCCACAAAATTTTGAGACGTTAAAAATAATGGTGGACGCATAAAATAAATTGTATACAAAATCCGACTTCTTTCTAAGATCTCATTGTAATAGCAAAATGTATATAAAATGTGTATAAACATCAATCAGTCCTCTCACATAGTCCATAGTCACAAGGATAAATGTAATAAGAAAAGTTAGATGTTATAGACATCGTTAAATAGCTAGATAAAAATATACACTAGTTCAAAATCCAGCTTTGAACTTTCGTCACATAGGATTTATACACCAATTTATAGATTTTACAATTTATGCTTTTCCAATTTTCCTGATCTCCGGTTCTCAACACATTCCACAAGTGGCTCCGCAACGGGCTTTAATGTATTCTTTGGAATAGAGCGCGTTGGTGCAGAATAATGTCTTCATAGATTGGCATCTTAAATCAGGTAATTTTCAACGCTTTCTTTATTTAATGTAAACGTTTTTTGCAAATGTAACATTTTTGTCTTTATTGTCAAAAATTTAAAAGAGAAAGTGAAACATTAATATAAAATGTACTAGAACTTTGAATTCTTAAAATCTAGGTATATTTCCTTTAATATTGAGCTTCTAAATTTTGGAAGCAACTCTAGGTTTTATAGCTTTATATTGCGAATGGTTTCGTTTCAATTTTTGTTACAAATCTGATAATATGTTGAAGGTAGTTTTGAAAAAGTAACATCCAAACTTACATTATTCTAGCCACAAGCCCCATCAACTGTCCCGGATAGTCAAGCATGGCTCTCAGACTGACAACATGATCTCCACAGAGTCCTCTACCGAGCAGTATTGCAGCATACGGTGTCACTCCTGTCGCTGTGCGAAGGGGTACAACCGACGAATAAGGTATTATTCCGGGAGTCGTGTTGCTGAGTGGTCGTGTAGGGGTGCTGAGTGCAACTTTTCCACATGCAAAATACCAGGTGCAAGACAATTGACAGATTGGCTGGGTTTTGGCAATGAATATCCACTCCTTAAAAGGTTAAGATTTTAAAGGTTACGATTGTAAGTAATTTAGTGGTTATACATAGCGAAACGTAATTATTCTACAAATTTGTAAGCTTTAAAATATAGAAAAAATTTTATGGAAAATTTTGTAATTCAAGATTACCGTAAGAAGTATTCTAGCCAAGAGGCAATGTGGCTGACAAGTTGCGTCGTAGTTTGAGGGTATATAATTGCATTGAAGTTGCGAAATATTGGATTCATCAAGAGGTGGTCCTTGAGGTGGGGTTGTTGGAGTCGTTGGTGTGGTAGGAGTAGTCGGTGTGGTAGGAGTAGTTGGTGTGGTAGGAGTCGTGGGAGTTGTTGGGGTCGTAGGTGTCGTTGGAGTTGTGGGTGTTGTAGGAGTAGTTGGCGTGGTCGGAGTTGTAGGCGTGGTAGGAGTTGTGGGAGTAGTTGGTGTGGTTGGAGTGGTTGGGGTTGTAGGCTAAACAAGAAAACATTTAAGCTGCGCTAGCCTGTAAGCTTCTAAAATCTATAAACGGTCATTAGTGATGATAAGTTAATGGATTCGTTTTAATGTTCTCGTGGTGTTCCAGAAAAATCATTGTGAAATATTTTTTCTCATTGGAAGTCTCTATTGTTGTCATACAATTTCAACTTTTTTAATCGCAAAATTTTTTTTTCTTTGTAACATATAAAATGGCGTAGAAAAGAGTTCCGACAGGGCAAATGGCGGTTTGAATTTGCGCCAAAACATAATTGCATGCCAAAAGGGTTAAAAGGGGCCGCTGAAAATTTTTAATGAGGGGGATTACTCGGAAGGGGTCTCCTCTAGAGATTGGTGAAAAAAATTTGAGTGGGGCCTTATTAGAGTAAAAATCTTCACAGTCAACACTTTTCCCTATTAGAGGAGGCTCCGTTCAGCATCAGGAAAAGAGCCTCCTCTAATAGGGAAAAGTGTTGACTGTGAAGATTTTTACTCTAATAAGGCCCCACTCAAATTTTTTTTCACCAATCTCTAGAGGAGACCCCTTCCGAGTAATCCCCCTCATTAAAAATTTTCAGCGGCCCCTTTTAACCCCTTTGGCATGCAGTTATGTTTTGGCGCAAATTCAAATCGCCATTTGCCCTGTCGGAACTCTTTTCTACGCCATTTTAATAACATTTCAAATTTATCAGCTAAAGACTAAAATTTATCCTAATACTGTAAACCACAGTAGTTATGTCCCAGCCAAAATGGTGCGAAAATTGGGTACGAAAATAGTGTGTAAAATCTTAAATTGTCTAAAAATCAGTCTAGAATATAGCTGAAAGTGTCTATATTTTGTCTAAAGTAATAGTGTATAATTAAAAGTAGCTTAAAATAGCACTTTGTAGCAGATTTGACCATTTTTGGGAAACCGTCTCCCCGTTAACGCAGTTTTGGGCTGCACCTCGGAGTGAGTAACGGGCGGTTTACTGTATATACACCAACTTAATACATACAGTAGTAGGTGTGGTCGGGGTTGTTGGAGTTGTTGGTGTGGTTGGAGTTGTTGGTGTGGTTGGAGTTGTTGGCGTTGTTGGAGTCGTAGGTGTGGTAGGCGTTGTCGGGGTGGTAGGAGTAGTGGGCGTTGTGGGTGTCGTTGGTGTTGTCGGAGTAGTGGGAGTAGTTGGTGTGGTAGGGGTCGTTGGAGTGGTTGGCGTAGTTGGAGTTGACGGGGTTGTACTCGTAATTGGTACTAAAGAAAACATTAGATATCTCTAAAAGTGTTAATCGCTTATTAATATTTTTAAAATAAAAACAAATAAAGAAGGGACTGTATAAAATCTAGGATTCATCCCCAAATAATCTATGTTTCGAACTTCTCTCATTCCTACCCGAAAATTTTCAACCCATCCCGATGTGTTTTCTGGTTACGGTTCTGGGTGTTGATTACCTTTATATTTTAATCAAAAATGCTTATACCTTTCTATATATCATATCGTTCAAGATATGCTATTTTCTAAATCAGCACTTGTTTTACAAGACAGTTTTATTTTACATAATGCATTCGATCTTGGCCGAAATTTTTCGACATCTTGTTAAAAAATGTTTGTTCAATGTTTGCTTGTTCAATGCGTATCCAATCCTACAAAGTCATTTTTCAAACGATCCTACATAATTCCAGCACAAAATATTCTGCAACTTTTTTGGCTTGAAACCAAAGTATTGTCAACGAATTATCATTATTCGAAATAATCTTACCACAACACAACGCTTGTGTATCAGAAATAAAAAAGCAAGTTCCCTCACAGGTGAAGCAATCAGGAGTTAAAGCTGAAATTAATTACTTGGTGAATATATAAATTCATTATAGATTTATCAATTAAATATACCTGGTGGTATGGGGTCAATTTTATTACACGACATCTCGGAGTTTACTAGAGTCGTCTGTAATGCGAGAAACACAAAACACACCAAATAATGCCATAAATATGTCATTTTCCGTCCAAATTAGTCGGGATTTCGCTTATAGATTCTCCTAAATATCGCGTAAGAAATAATCCAAATGAATTAATTAACAATCAAATATTCTGTTTTTGTCGAAATAATCAAATCGACAGTATAAACAATAAAAATTGCCACGTTTTTAGATTTCACTTTTTCTAGGTTGGATTGACGGACTAGCTGTCCAAGATGGAGCTGCCTCTAACGCAGCAAAATATTGTCTCATGCTCCGTTTGACTGCGCGAAGCGTCGCAGGTACGCAGTTGTTCTATTTCTTCAAAACGTGCGTCCGTCGCTGTTTTCATGAAAATTTTCTAAGGGGCAGGCAACGATTTGGTTGGCAAATGTCGATATATGTCTATGATTTCTATATCTTTCTGATGGGCGAGCGGTCCTTAGCAACGCTCTCCTTTAACGCAAGCGCGCACCCTAGGTTATTCGAGAAGACATCTCGAGGAAGTGAGTCCCTTACCGTTGGTTCGATATCGACTAGATTGTCTTGTCCGTCCTGATTCGGACATAATATTTTGGGGCGTATGAGTGCGCGCACCTATGTGAGATCTCGCCGACTGGTCCTCACCTATATGTCGAGGAGAGGAAATTCATACGGAGAAGAGAAATTTGGTTAAAAGGAGAGACGTCAGCAGGTAAAACAAGTAACCGTTGTGTGATACCTGCTTCTCGTGCATTATAAGAGAAATTTCCCGGCCCAAGAACAGCAAGAAGTGCACGAACATTTGTTTGGCTAATGTACGCTCTCTCATTAGCGTTAATGTATTTTGATGACAAATATTGGGTAGAAGGAAAGTTCCTGGTTTGTTTTAAAATAAAATGAGAGAAACATGGAAAGGTGTCATACACCCACTGAATGATCAATCCGTGTGCTTTCGAACGATATATGAGAGTTGTAAAGAAGCTAAAACATTGTATCATCTTTGGCACAATGCTTGCAGTCAACTGTGTTAGTTTGTGTAAGTTTGGAAGAACAGTTTCCAAGTTTATGCATTTTTAGGGTTTTTGCACAAGGTTACAATCGGCTTATTGTCACATTACATTTCGAGATCTGCTTGATACTTTTTACAGAACAGTTTTTCGTTTGCAGTTCCCTTTCCTATATCGGCTAAAATTCCTTGGAAACATTAAAAATCATACATTTTGGTATGAGTGTCCAGGAAAAATGCTCGCATCGCTTGAAGTACCAAATGAAGTAGTTAACCAAATTGAACTGTTACGTAAAGAAAACAGAGGAAATCTGAACTTTAGCGACGAATTACGAGAGTTTGTGTAAGGGTATCTGTAGCAGAATTCTTTTCTGAAAAGCAGCTACCACAAGCTTATGGGATTTTGTGACCAGACAAGGAATATAACTTAATTTAAACCTGTCATATGATGAACGCGCGTATGAGATATCTATGCGTATAATGGTACATGTCTTATTAGGCGGAGGGTAAATGCGCAATTAAGTTTTATATTTTACTATCGAAAACAGTGCCAGAGTGGAAAACTAAGGGTATACCTGAAGGTTTTTGTCTAATCATAAAAAGTTTCAGTTGTCTGCATAATTGTTTGTACACTCGTTTTTCATGCGGTCTACGGCTTTGGCGTTACTTTTGCACAAAGTTGGAGTTTTTACAAATATTGCAAAATAATCTAAGAGGTAAAAAAATCGTGCTAAAAACTCACTAATTAACCATATTTAAACATTAATTTTAAATAGTTTCATGCTGCTCTACTCCCGAACAACCCAATCTAACCGCTGATGGCGGTGCGCGAAGCGCCGCTGATGCACGCTAACCGCTTCCTAGCGAAGTGAGGGCTGCGAAGCGGCCCCACTTCGCTAGTACGGTAATAATTTGTAGGAAGGAAGAAACTAGAAAAGGTGAATATTCATACAAATATCACAAAAAATAGCGAGATTTTTACTAAACGCGACAAAAAAAGTTCTGAAAGCATAGGCACGTGATCGAGAATACTTGGCAGGAACAACAAGGGCAAGTTGAAAACATCCATGTTCAAAAAAATAGAATGTTGGCAGGAAGTCACGAGATGGGAAGTGCAGCATGACCTTCCTTAGCGTCATGTTTTCGAGAGCTAAAAATCGATACCGAAAATTTGCAAAATATCCAGCACTAGGAGTGCGGCGTACCACGGATACGGTGCCGCGTTGGCGAGAAGCCGACGCGGAAGAAATTTTTTGAATATTATATTCTAGCTTTGTTTGGTATTTGGACAACAGGTTTTGAGCCTAGAACAAAAATTAACACAACATCCTATCAGTAGAAGAAAAAGACTAACATTGGGGACTGCGAAAAGCCCATTTCCACTCGAAAAATTTTATTTATCTCAGATTGAGCTAAAATTTGAGGAACCCCGTTTTAGGGTAGGTTTAGTTTGTGAAATTTTTTTCAGACCCCTGCACACACCAAAAGGGGGTAAACGGCCCCCTGAACCCGCCAGGAGTCCAAAAAGCTAACTTTCTCAGTTCCGCTCCTTTTGGGACGCATGATAGCTCAAAATGCTCCCCTGAGAATTCGCGTGAACCTTTTCGATGTTACTGATTCGACTTTTGTTGTTACTGATTCGCCTTTTTTTTGTTACTGATTCGTTGTTACTGATTCGACTTTTTTTGTTACTGATTTTAATGTTACTGATTCGCCTTTTTTTGTTACTCATTCACTTTTTTTGTTACTGATCTCAATGTTACTGATTCGCCTTTCTTTTGTTACTGATTCACTTTTTTGTTACTGATTCTAATTTTACTGATTTGACTGTAAATTTGACTGTAAACAGTCCCGGTAAAAACAGTCCCGGTAAAAACAGTACCAAACCAATTTAATAGCCAAAATGCCCGCCTAGTTGTTATTTTTACCACTGAATGCTATTTTTACAGTTTTTGCGTTGATTTGCTGCGTTGAATCACAGATAAAAGAAATGAGTTTCTAGCAAGAAAGTTGTTTATGTTACAGTGAAAGTGCGAAATCAGGAAATCTGCAGAATCACTAATGAAAGTGCGAAATTCGCACATAGACTGATTTTTCCAGTGAAAGTACGAAATTCGCACTTTCACTGCCAAAACCAGGAATTTCGCAGATTCACTAGTGAATCTGCGAATTTACTGCCACACCCAGTGAATGTGCGAAAATGGAATATAGTTTGGGATGTAACATAAAAATAATTGACTCCTGGCTGTTATGTGTGGAAATAATTACCGTTTGGCATAAAAATTGACATTTCGCCTACTCCCTGTAAAATTTTTTTTCTTTATAACGTAAGCGCGCCTATGAGTGTTATATAACGCTGAATAGCTAAGTCTTTTCTCTACACGACCATGTTTGGGTTTTTATTTTACCTTACAGAAAATAAATGCATATTTATGATTACCTAATCCAAAATAACAGATTTTTGAGATATTTTTTATAAATTCATCGTAGAAAAAATTCGGTATTCTATGTATAATTGTATAGTATTGTAGAAAAATTTGAGTGCTAATAGCCACTTTTTACAGAACATTTTTTCATTTGGTGGTTGCTGAAATATGATCATTTTTGGTCTTATGTACCTACTTTAAGCGGACCTTGCCTACAAAAGCCGCTATGTCGCAGCTTGGCACAGTGCCAAAAGTGCGAGAATTTTAATGGTGTAAGTTCTCTAAAATAACCAAAACCAATATTTTTTGTTTTTCATTTGGGCCACCGTAATATAACATTTTTCCTATAATTGAAAAGAAAGTTACATACAGTGAAATAGAGAAGGTAATGGGCTATCCAACGGTATGTGACATTCACGATAAGCTTTGCTCTGTATGAATGATAATAGATTTTTATAATAATACATAAAAACTTAGTTGCCAAACCGATATGTATTTTTGGATGAAAAACCGGGCAAATCTTTTTATTTTCTTTTATCTGTGATTCAACGCAGCAAATCAACGCAAAAACTGTAAAAATAGCATTCAGTGGTAAAAATAACAACTAGGCGGGCATTTTGGCTATTAAATTGGTTTGGTACTGTTTTTACCGGGACTGTTATTACCGGGACTGTTTTTACCGGGACTGTTTTTACCGGGACTGTTTTTACCGGGACTGTTTTAGCGGGACTGTTTTTACCCATAGCCCTTTACCTTGTTGAATAAATAGAGAATGTTGAAATAAATGTCTCCACATTCATAAAAATTGATTCAAACGATAAAAAAGGTCCAAAAATTTGAACTATGTGCGTATTTGAGATATGTGCACAGGGAGAATGTGCACAGGCGAATCAGTAACAAAAAAAAGGCGAATCAGTAACATTGAGATCAGTAACAAAAAAAAGGCGAATCAGTAACAAAAAAAGTCGAATCAGTAACATTGAGATCAGTAACAACAAAAAGTAAATCAGTAACATCCCAAAATCAGTAACAAAAAAAAGGCGAATCAGTAACACAAATAAGGTTTACGTGAGAATTCTAAGTAGGGAATGTGCAAAAATTGGCTTGCGCACATCTTAAAAAAGTGCACTTTTTCAGGAAAAAACGGTTTTTTGGCCGTCCGCGGCGACAGCCGCGGGTTCTCTCTCCTTGTTTTATTCTAAGCTCCAAATATCATTCCTTATGCCGTAGTAGGTCGCGATAGGGATCGTACGTAATCGAAAATTGATCGAAATTATTTGTATTTGAACTCAATTGAAATTCTATTGTGAATTCGATTTTGGAAAAATTGACATTTGACAGCGGTCTACTGGCTGCCATCCAGGGAATTTGAAATGAAAACGGAAAATCAAAACCCTAGCAAAATTTCTTAGACTAAACTATTTAACAATTTTTATTGTCTATGGACTCAGCTTTACCAGTAAATTAATCATTAATGTTTGGTGCGACGATAAGTTTTGAGGTCACGAGATAATTTTGAGAAAGTTACGGAATTAAAATTCAACCGCAAAATTTCATCAAACTTCCGAGAATATATCTTCATCTTCACTAGAATTTGTGCCAGGCTCTATGGGCCTGTAACTAACTCACTCATGGCTTTGTCAGTGGAACCACGCGGCCTTCGGCCGCACAAGTCTGGGTGCCCCAGTGGCACTGTCCAACTCGTGTGTTTCCAAAAAAAAGCCAAAAAAGCCACTCTTTGGGCCAAAATTTGAAATTTTCGATTGTTGCGTTAACGGGCATTTGCGGATCCGTTAATAACTCACCGTGACCGATATTTGTGCATCAGCGATATTTGTTGTGGATTAAACAAAGAAACAATTTTCCGCGTTTGTGAAAATAAAACTGAAAAGTTTAAATTTGGATTTATTTTTGTAGATGCTAACTATTTGTAAGTATAAAAAGTTAATAAATGTTTGCATTGCTAATATTTATTAATCTCATTTATACAATTAATAATGTATTCGTTCCGATTTAATTTGAATGTCAAAATTTTTGTGTCTGAATTCCACAAAATAGCGCCGCTTCTGTTGATGTCACACCTCGCGGCATTACACTAAATCCTCTCTTCTGCTCAATTTTCTGGCGAGGTGTGAGCGATTGGCTTTGCGCAAATCCTTCATAGAAGGTAAGGAAAGGCGACGCGGCAGTTGGCCACTTGTGCTGCTGCCGGGCCTGAGTTGCGACTGAGAACTTATTTGCTAAAACGGAACATTTAGGACAACGAAACGGTAGTTAGTGACACCATTGGAACTTTAAGGATTTACGATAACGGATTAACAAAGCATTGGAGTTTTGTATAGATGAAAGGCGTTTGTAAACGCAGCGAAAATTAAAAAATATTGTCGCAAAAAACATATTCGCGACAAAAATTTCGCAAAGTGTCGTAAAATTCGCCAAAATCTGGAAATTTTAGAAAAAACCGTCAAAATTTTCCGACTCCGCCGAGAACGGGGCCAGATAAATACCTTATTACGAGCTATCGACCTTATACCGAGGTAAAAGCCTTTGTAAATTCGACTTTGGTTCTCGAACCGTGCAAACAATACCGTATAGCGAGGTCCGGCCGTATCACTTACTTTCTGTAAATTTTCTTTGTTTTTAATATCCTAGACTTCTCCTTTTCACGTTTATATGTATCAATCTAAAAGTACGATACCATCATATGCATGGAATGCCCTTGGGTTGACACACTGTCGTTCTCTTTCAGTGCCTTGGATTTAAACGTTTGCATATAGTCGTCCTTAATGTCGTCCTCACTGCTGTCACTTTCGTCCCCACTTGCCCGCAACATTTCCCTGGATTTGCTTTTCGGTACTTTTGATGCCACAGTTTGCAGCCCTTTTATTTTGCGATCGATTAGTTCACTGAACATCGAATAAAGTAATTCCATGTTCTCTGGGCTGAGGGTACTCTGAAAAAGAAAATATAGTCTCTTAGTTCCATATATTTTTGGCTTTGCGAGAATTAGGCTAGAATATTAGCTAGGGAGTTAGCTGGTATTAACAGGGTTCGTCTGAAAATACTGAAATGAATGATGATTTAAGGTATCCTATATAAAAGGATTGTTGTCATCTTTTTTATTTTTGCTTAGGTAACGCTAAGATAAAACTGCAATATGAAAAGCGCTGCTTTTGCTAGGGCCCAGTTTATTGTTTTCCGATAAAAAGTTTATCCCATATTTTGGTATATTTATTTCATGTATTATTGTTTCATTAAACAAATATGCGTTTTTCAAAACCTATCCAACTAAAAAGTCCAATTTCGTGTAAGTATTGAAATCCCCCTGGTCCTCTGTGGAACTATGACCATCTCCAAAATGTTCCGAAACAAAAGCATACGAGTATTTTGTATACTTCATATTTTTACAGCATTTTTGCAGAATGGCGAATTTGTAAAATGCAACAAAGGTAGCAGCAAAGCTCGTAATTATGCAAATGCTAACGGAAATTGGTTTGGCAGGTGAGCATACCTGTTCAGTATCCTCGTCTTTCACAGTAAACCTTCGTGGTTGAGCATGTGTTGTATCGGCGGATTCTTTCCAGTACTTAAAAGCATGGACCGTGGCACCATGGGCTGGCATGACCTGTGCCTCTCGGTTCGCTCTAAAGAACAACATCATGATCGGCTTTTTACGTTTACTATTTCAGGAAAAATAAAATGCATATCAAATGAAAATAGAATGAGACTATATAAACTTTCACCTATTTTGCTACACTAAGTGCAAATTAGGTATAACTGATATATTTCTGGTATAGATAGTTTCGGGAAAATGCTACTGTATTTTATCCAAATAAGGCCCCTCTAAATGGACATTGAAAAAGTGCTCGGGCCCCTTTCAAGAGAAAATACCTTGTGTTCAAATTTCTTTCCTCTTATAAACCGAATCAACCGATTACGAATATTTGTTATGTGAGAACAAACTTTTTAACCGACGCAACAAGTTGAGTTGTCTCCTGCAGAGTTATTTTAGCATAGGCACGCAAAATATTTGACGCGTCGAACACTTTTCTTTTCTCGTATTTCATTAGCACAGGCTTCAGGATCCTGGCGTTGAAACGTTCGAAGCTAAAGTAATTGTGTAAGTAAAATACAGGGTGCGGCATTTATTTTGCCGGTTTTCTTTTGTAAATTTTAAATTTAAATTCGCGCGATATATATATATGTGTAATAGCTCATTTTGTAGCTAAGACTTTGCCATTTATTATAAAAAAAAGATCTCGACATAAGGTTTATTGAAACTCAAGAACGGCCATTTTAAAATTCAATGAAAAATCACAAAAAACAGACCGATGTAAGGCAATTATGCTGTTCAGTTTTGCTAGAATTTTTCAAATTTTTTACGCTGTTTCTTACAAACGCAGTTGTTGTGATTATGCCTGAGATCTTACGCGCATTTTGACACCAAACACTCCATATGCCATCGTGCATATGAGGTCGTTGAAGTGATACGGAAGGAGACGCTGAAAATGCTGATTTCGGCCGAAATTGACCGGTAGTGTCTCCGGAAATCCTCAAAAAATTTGTTCAGCTGTTTGATTCTTGCGTGAGCTTATAAGGGAATTAAAGAGGACAAAATTCTGAACATTATGGCGAACATTCGAGGTTATTTCTCCATGTTTTGTGAATTTTAAGGCCATCCGGAGCCGAATTGTGATGAATTTTCGCCAAAATCGGTGAATTTTTGGTTAGATCTCAGGCAGTAAACCGGCAAAATAAATGCCGCACCCTGTAAAACTTATTAATAGAGCGAGATATGTTTTGGTTATTTTTGTTTCAAATTTTTATATTAAATATCAAACCTCTCTCTGATGGAATGCTTCCCCTTGAGTCCGGCAATGTCCTCTAACCCAGCCATCATATAATCATAGTACTAAATTTGTTCCATCATCAGGAATTCACACCTTTCAGCTAATTTTGATCTTTAACATAGAAATAACACACATTTTTTTCGGGTCAAATTGACATTTCAAAATTGATAAAAAGTTGGGTTCATCCAACCTTTACCTCGTAGTCAATGAAATTTTGAATCAGAATATTGCATGAAATCAGTAATCATTTCAGTCGACGTATTTTATCAAACTCAAGTGTCTAAACTAAGACTGACTCTGTCGTAGATTTTTTCGATCAGCTTGTCCTCTCTGTCAGCATCTTTAGTCTCGACTTTTAACCAAAGCAGCAACGGTCGAATTGTGGAACCCTGAAACATAAAAATTTGAGATGCTATTCAGCTGAAAGTGAAAAACAAAGTGATAATTGAATAGTAATTACAACAATGCAAAAAAGTTTGTAAGAGAGACCATCATCAAAGCAAAATTGCAACAGTCTCAGGTACACAACGTTTACAGATGGCTAGATTTGGCCATTTGATATTTGTGTAAATTGTATACCTGCACAAAGACGGTGAAGAATATCACAGCAATACAAGTCGTGAGAAACATCTCTCTAGCAGCTATTGACGCAGGAATGGCAACGGTCAATCCAAATGCAATGGCTCCACGTAAGCCACCGTACGACAATATGAATTGTTCCACAGCAGAGAACTTCTTTGTGCGGAAACGGTTCAGGATAGCACATTGAACGACTGTCCCTGAAAATTGACAAAATGTCAAAGTTTGTTCAATGCAATTTGTTAAAAGTAATCAAGTGTAGCGTTTGTGAAAGTATCGAAGCTTTGCTATAGTAAACATTGCTTACCAATAATTCGATAAACAACGCAACATGTGATTGTAATAGCGACGAAAGCCGTATCCCATTGGTGCTTAGCGGTGACAGTGGAAAGTCCAAGGAACATAAAAACCACCGTTTCACTGCATTGGGCGAGCATTCTCACAAAATATTTCACAGAGCTGGATGCGTCATGCGTGATGTTGCCCTTTATGTACTGTTTCATCGTCATTCCACATGAAACTATTCTGGAACGTTACTCGAATGGCCTTTTATGCAACTTTCAAAAACTTACGCCAGAATTGAAGATACACCGAACATTTCAGCTGTTAAGAACGCCAAATAAGGTACGACAAAAATGAACACCGGCGCGACAATTTTGACTCGGCTAGTGAACCTGAAATTATTTGATTACGGTAAACGTTTTATTAACAGGAATTTTAAGTTATAAAATTAAGCATTGAACAGAGACATAAAAGTGATTCTTTGTCAAAATTAGAGATGTACATCGGTAATAATTGCTCAGACGTTAGTAACTCCGAACGTTAGTAACTAAATTCCGATACAGAGTTAGGAATATAAAAATTTATAAATCTTTTATTTAATATGAAAATTGAAAAATCTGGATGAAGTATTTTACTAAGCAATTATTACTCTTTTAATGCCTTTATTTCTCAGATACGTTAATATGTTAGCAAAGAACTAAAGATAACATTAACCTGGTAATAATGCTGACGATCAAAGCCATAATCACTCCAATAATTATGCCACCAATTGCGATTACAAAGAAACTAAAAGCACCAGCCACATAGTCGGTCAACACCAGTCGAGATTCACCGATATCGATAAACTTTCGGCACATTTGGTACAGCATCTGAAAAGTTCACTGGCCTCATAAAAAGGTCAGTCAACAAAATAAAATAATATGAAGGAAAAGAAAAATTCGGAATGATAAAACAGACCACAGAAACGCTGTCATTGAAAAGTGCCTCTCCGAAGACATTTATGAAGAGAAATTCGTTTATTCCGATTTCCTCAAAAACAGCGAATACGGCCACTGGATCCACCGCACTGATTAATGCCGCAAATAACAGAATTTCGAAGGTACTAAAGCCAACAGCGAAAAGGTCGAATTGGTTGAAAAGCATCAAGGTGCCGCCTGGAATGTTGTGACTATGGTCATTTCCGTACGTTCGGATATTTTGCAAATTCCAATTTCTAGATTACGTAAATAAGTTAGAAATGTAGAAAGAGTATCAGTAGAAAGTTTCAAGCTAAGCTATATATGCACGGATAAATATGGATATTCACTTACATTGCACGAAATTCTCGTGCAAAATCCATAGTAAAGTCTAGAAACATTAAAATGGTTTGCCAGGAAGTCCGAATAAAATGATCAAAACCAGTGATAATTGGGCTACCATAAAAGTCGGAAATAAAAATGTATAAAAATTGGTACTTCTGCGGTCCCTAACTTAGTGATGTTGGCAGAAGAAAAGATTCCTAATCATATCCGTAAATGTCTTCGCTAATTGAAATAGGCCATAGTGTTGTAAACAAAATAATAACAAAGCAACATAATTTTCCGTAAATAAACTGTAAAATAACCTGTATTTTTATCATTGAAAAGCGTTCCAAATTTATACTTTACAAAATTTTACCTATGGCAATTGTGTTCCATATTGTTCCAAGAATGGCAAAAAGTAGAATGGAATCGATGTTCTCGAATAACTGTCTGTTAGGCATGAAATAGCCTAAATAAATATTGGTATAATGAAATACTTCGAATGAAATAAACCGGCGTCAAGCATAATCGGCGGAAGAAGATACAAAAAGAAAGTCTGCGACTTCAAAGACAGCCATTCGTCGTGTGCAATGTTGAGAGAGTGTATGGCATAGCCCAGTACCAAACCGACCACAATAAGTAAGGCTGAGTCGGGAACGGCATCGCCAAACTTTTTGTTTACGTGGAACACTAAAAGAAATTTATAGGGAATAACGGTTTAAAGATGAACTGCCATTGGAACTCTCGCTGCAATATTGGGATCGATAGGAGACATATTAACTTTTTTAGAAGCATAAAAACGTTTCGATTAAATAAAATAAAAAATAAAGTAAAATTCCACTTACATATCTTGGCTATGCTCGCCAATAAGAGCCAGATGCTTATTAGATACGGGGCTTGCACATGTTCCCAATCGAGACTGACCAGCTAAACAAATATGTAACGCGTTTTATAAATTATTATAATTTTATTTTATAATCTTACCTTGAAATGAGACTCCGCGACCCCAAATGCAGTCTCTGAGACATTTTGGCTTGGTAATAGTACGGATTCATCTTCTCGGCTTTGCTCCACGTAAAAAAGAAGCGAGATAGTAATAAGAATCCACTTCCTTTCTAACCGCATAAATTTTTAGTCAATAACGATTTCTGTTCCTTATGGCCAGAGGTATGAGTTTGTTTTGATAAGTCGAGATGTTAAATTGTCTATATAAAGACGTTTGCCCAAAACCAAAACTTGTCAAAACCGATTTGTGAGACGAGCGACGCTTTACACAAAAGGTGAGAAGGGAAGTCAGAATGGACATTGGAAGGCTCATGGAATGATAGTCCAATGAACTCTCGTCGGAGTGACGTTTGAACCAATACTATTGAATAAATTGAGCCATTGTCAGTGGCTATTCATATATGGAAACTGTTTCGAGGGCAATCCCCAAAATTTTGTCACAGCTTTTTGAACAAGAGAGCGTTTTTCAAGGACACTTTCAATAAGAGTAGTGCATTTGGGCACTTTGTGCATATTAATCTTCTAGAATTTGGATCAAATTAAAGGAGGACAGTTAATACTTAACAAGGATGTTAAAAGTACACATTAATTAGTCTAAAAATGTTATTTAACCATTTTAACAAAAAATTGAAACCCCTTTTTAGTTTAAAATTATTTATAAACTTCAATAACAAAACTTACCTTTAAAATACCACGAGATTATGTCATCAGATGTTACTTCATACGCCTATGCCCGTTTCACATTGTAACCCCCCTATTCTGGAAGAGTTAGGTAAGAAAAGTGCGCTTAGAAAAATGATATGTTCCATTTTTAGCGAGTTATGGCGATTTTCAGTGAAACCCCCCAAGTGTAACTCCCCCCAAGTGACCCTTCCCCAGCCAATCGAGTCCCTCTAAGGCGCACTGTGTGATTCCGCCACTAACAGAATCTTTCGCTGCGCAGCTCGGTTTGGAGCATGTGATAGCTCAATCGCTTCCTCTCGGCAAGAGAAGACGATTGGTACCGGTCGCGCTGGGAACATTTGCGTTTTCCGGAAGATATGGCTTCCGGAAATCCGGAAAATCCTGGATGTGGGGCGTGGTCCGCGGCTAAGCCGCGGGTTTCCTTTCTTATTTTATTTCTAAATAGAGCAGATGAAAGCAATTATGTTTGAAATAATGCAAAATATTGATGAAAACAATATTCAAAATGCGTACTTAGCCAACATTTTCCAGTCAACCAAAGAATGAAACATGTGAAAAGTTCATGACACGAATTTTAAAGCAGACGTTTTTGCAAGCTGATAGATCTCTAACGAGAGCAGATCATTTGAAACAGTTTTGATTATAAGCGTTTTTGTTGCCTACTGCTCTATTCGGCCATTTAAATTTATTATCTGCAAAGCAAATACAGTGAAAAAGCACGAAAATCGATAAAAGGACACTGAAACTAAAAGGAAAGACAGAGAAAAATGTTTAATGTGTTTAAACTTATAAATAAGGGAAGTATTTCATTCAGTCTCATGTGACAAAAGTTGCTATTAATCGATTTATAGGGCATTTATGCATGTGTGAATTATAGTTGACTTATGAATGCAAATTTTTGTTCGCACCGACACACTTGTTTTGGACGGGTCAGAATTGAAGTAAGCTTTCGGTTGAACATTTACAAATTTTCACAGGGCTAAAATTCACTCCATTTGTCAGCATAGCGGTTTTTCATCGTTTACTTCTCATGCAGAGTCTATATTTTTGATGTATGAAGTAATTACAAGCTCTTTACCTTCTGAAAATGACCTCTTAGGGCGTTTTTCTAATCAGGTGGGGGTTTTCGAATCGAGTTTGTTTGCAGTATAAGAAAGCTTCATACAGCATTTCCATAGCGTACTTATCTCTGTTTTTGGCATAATTGGAATAATTAATAATACCAATAACGATACTTTCAACGATTTTCATTGTAAAAATAACTATCTATTCGCTGAATCTATTCTCTGTTACAATATTTCTTGCACTGTTTTAGACTTGCGCAAAATGGGTCAGTGTGGTATTGACGCTAATTTGGCTATTGATGACAATTCCATTGACTATATATGTGTTTTCTCTCGGATTTTGGCGACATTTGACGTACATTTTTATCCCGATTGGAGTGGCATACTTCAGCTATCAGGCATATAACGGAGTTGTGACTGAGAGTCTGCTCAACCATGCAATGTTTCTGGTCGTTTACGTAAGTTGAAGGTGTAAAACGTATGAAGTTGTTACCTTTTTTAGGCATCAACAATGGCATTCTTTGCAGTTGGCGTATAGGTAAATGTGCCGATTTGCAAATATATTTCTCAAGAGAGATGCATCCAAGGTAATTTTGCAATTCTATTGCACTCATGCAAAATTACGAATAAATAGTTAAAGTTAAAGATGATCTTTTTAAATATTCCGCTATGTTTTCTATGCAATAATTTGGAACGGTGCAAAATATAGCAAACGCCGACTTAGTTGCTCAATTTTTGTAATTAATTTGTAGCATTTAGAAACAATGCCATATTTTGCTGTGTCAATAGTTGCGGAAGTAATAAACATTTGGGCGTTCTGGCTCGTTCTCAGATGCGCGTATTTCCTATGGAAAGATAGGAAAGCGGTTGAATAAATGACCGAAGAAAACCTTGTCTCAATGAAGATTTGGCAGAAAATTGTAACAGTCTACTAGTACAGAAGATAAAAATGTCCATTTTGGTGATTACATGACAATTTATGCGAAAATTGAAGTTTTTTATTTCAACCGAAAGCCGTTTATATCAGGTTTTTGTATGCAGATTATATGGGTTCAATCCAAAAGTTCAGGACTATCATTAAAATTCTTCACATGTCACTTACCTGCTGAGAAATAAATTTATCAAATGCCCGAGAGGTAAGTTATGTATGTTTGGAAAGTGGTGATTCTCTAGTTTCAAAAGCATATACAGGTCTTACAATAACTCTTACATACAATAGTTACAACGAATTTTGAAATTAGTGATTTTCAGGAATGTGACGGACTTTTTAGATAGAACTGTATCTTTTGGGGCTCGACATGATTTTTATTTAACAGTTGTTACTATTAAGTTTAGTAGTAGTTATTATTAGGCATCGGCGAGTCCGAGTCCGAGTCTTTCCGAGTCCGAGTCCAAAACGGACTCGGACTCGGTGTGAATGGAAATCTGACGAGTCCGAGTCCGGACTCGGACTCGGATTCGGACTCGGTAAAAGGGGGTCCGAGTCCGAGTCCGACGGACTCGGACTCGGTTATTTTCGGCCGTGCCCATTGGGCGCGGCCGAGCGAAATTTTTGAACTTTTTTGAAGAATATACAAAATTTTCAATGTCCTTTTTTGCAGACAGCCTTATTTTTCTAAAAATTTTCGCCTGCGGCGCTCTTTTTTCTTCCATTTTTCCTTATAAGTGGCCATTTTTCCCAAAATTTCGGCCTACGGATTTCCATGCCTATTTATTTGTCTTCATAATTTTCTGCTCACTTTTTTTAATGCGACCAAATATATATGGTATAGCAGAGCTACAGCAAGCATTCCGCAATCTTTATGCACCCCCTAAGAATGCCCTCGGCCGTGCCCGATAGGGCGCGGCCGAGGAAAAAATTTTGAAACTTTTGCCTGAACATTGAAAAATTTGAAAGAAAATTTTCTCTAACCTCACACATTTTTTCAAAATTTTCGCCTGCGTCGCTATTTTTTCTTTGATTTTTCTCTTATATCGTACATTTTTCAAATTTTTTTCGCCTGCGGCGCGATTTTATCCCGACGAAATTTTAGATGCGCCTATTTTTCATAGAAATTTTGTTAGAAAAATTGCCGAAGAAGTACAAATATGGCACCCATCTATAACGCTTATTCAGGAACTAAATAGTCGACCTAAACCGGTTATATTCACATTAAAGATTTTTGGAAAAATACAGGTAAAATTTGAATTTGCATGTAAAATTTCTTCAAAAATCTAAAAAATCGCTAAAAAATATACCAAACCGTCTAAATTTTGTCTATTTATAGTAAAAATACGAAATACTAGTGAAAAACAGCAAAAACGCAAGTTTTTGACAACAAAAAAAATTGGCGGGAAAAATAAAATTCAAACGGACTCGGCGAGTCCGGACTCGACTCGGACTCGGTGTCCACTACCGAGTCCGAGTCCGGACTCGGACTCGTCAACTGATATTGGAACCCTACCGAGTCCGAGTCCGGACTCGGAATCGCTCGGACTCGGACTCGGTGTAAAATTCCGATCCCTAGTTATTATATATTTTAGCATATATATTATATAGTTTAGCAGTATTAAGCTTAGTCTAAATTTTGTAGTACTATTTTCTGCACAAGGTTGTATTTGTCCAACTTCGACACAACACTCTGATGAGTGATCAATGACATATTTATTGAAACATCAATTCAAACATCAATCAGATAAAATGTATCCAAATGTGTCGAAAACTTTTGGTTTTGATGGATCAGCGTCTTCAAATGACGGAAGATTAAATCGTGCAGCATCACCAACTCTCGGAAAGTTTTGCAACACACGCAACCTTCAGATCACAAAATGGAATGGCTTTTTGTCACCAATTTATTTGTTTCCATGACCAGTATTTATTTAGTTGATCACATCAGCAAAGATGATACCTAAAACACAGTCGTAGAAATGTCCGCACTAATTTCTTACAAACAACCGCTGAGAAACCTGAAATTAAAAATATAAATATTTTTGTTTTCTGCCCTGGAAGACTGAAAAATTGTGATGCTTGGATCACAAGAGAGACATTCCTTTCTCTTCCGCTCATATTTATCCTTGAGTCATTGCGCACGCAGTCCCGCCGCAATTGGAGGCGATCAAAAACCAGTGATGTTGCCAGAAGGCGTAAACAAATTTTGTATGAGGAAAAGGAACGAAAAAGATCACTTTGCCCCTCGCAAACAACCTTATTATTTATGGGCTGGAATTAGGAACAAATCTCGCAACCCATTCGACGCCCCATAAAACCTGAGGAATTATTTGGCGATGGTCCATTTTGGGTAATCACTGGTGTGGAGCGCTTATACTGCTTTATAATTTTTTGTTTAGATTTTCTGCGTTTATAGATTCTCAATCAGTGATTATTATTCTTAGTTTATAGGAATAAATGAAATCAAAGTCTGTGCGTTTAGCCCGATTAAAGTATTTTGCTGTCCGTAACTGTTTTCAGATGCTTTGGCTTAATTCATATTATATAAGCAATTTTGTGTGACCTTCCACTGCTTTTTATTAATATCTGGAAGAAATTAAATGGAGTAAACTTAACCTTTTACCTCAATTATTCTCTACTCGTGCTACACAATTCATCCAAACTCATTATGCTTTATCTTTCGAGTCCAGTGTTTAAGCATTTTAATTATCACCTGACAAGTATCCGGATTCACAATCTATTGTCGAGTATAAATACGTCTTTGCTTATGCGCGAAATGACATAAAAACCCATGTTGATAATGAAATAATATACACAAATTTTATAAAACATTTTAGATTATTGCACTCGAAAATGACGTATTTCAAAATACTTAGTATTCTCCTAATCCCGCTGGTCTTTGTCTCCGCTCAAGACAATCGGCAGCCTGCCAATACCACCCAGCGTCTACCTGTAGTGGCGGATTGTGCCGTAAATAATGACTGCCAACCGTTATTTATCCTCTATTTTCTGGATGGCTATTGTGAGGTTATCAGGAACAATCTCGGAAATATCCTCAGGTATTTTTACCTTAACGTATGGGAAAGTTTCGCGTAACATTTTTCTAGCATATTCTACAATATAATTTGCCATTCTCCCACTGTCCGCCGCACGCAGTTAGCCCCTTTTTTGAGGCTCCCGGACCACAGGCTCGCGGCTACCCCCCCCTAAATCGGCCACGGGAAGACGAATGGCGCAAAAATTTTTTGGGTGGTCCCGCCACGAAAATTGACTTTTTCATGATTTTTTGGTACTTTTTAAGGCCAACTTTTTATGCTGTCGTTAGAATTGGCTGATTTTGGTGTCAATCGACAGCTAAGCTCATGGGAAGACGATTGGTACCAAATTCAGCCGTGTACCCAAATACGACTCGAGAGTTATTGACTCTCGAAGTTGCCTGAGGGCAGAAATTGCAAATTTTTATGCTGTCGTTACTTTTTGCTCATTTTGGTGTCAATCGACAGCTAAGCTCATGGGAAGACGATTGGTACCAAATTCAGCCGTGTACCCAAATACGACTCGAGAGTTATTGACTCTCGAAGTTGCCTGAGGGCAGAAATTGCAAATTTTTATGCTGTCGTTACTTTTTGCTCATTTTGGTGTCAATCGACAGCTAAGCTCATGGGAAGACGATTGGTACCAATTTTAGCCGGAAACCCAAACAAATAGAAGGCTGCGCCCGGCCTCGCGGCGCGAAGCGCCGCGAGGGCGGGCGCAGCCGAGCGAGGCACGCAGCTGCTTGAGGGCCGAAGGCCCGAAATAGTCTCATGCTGCTCTACTCCCGAACAACCCTTACTCCCGAACAACAGCTGCTTGAGGGCTGGGCAGTCGGAAAGGTAGGTCTTAGAAAAACCTAGAGGCAGTTTAATGCGCGAAGCGCATTAATTAAAATGCCCAAAGGCATACGAATTGAATCTAAACCATATATAGACTCCACCATAATATAATATGACTCATTTTACAGACACGAATGCCGATATGAGCTGAATTGGCCAATGTTCTTGCTATTGTTCCTGCTTCCATTACTTTTACTCTTGATAGGACTGCTCAGTTATGCCATGTACAGACGAAAACAACGTGCAAAGGGCGGACAGAGGACAACTTACAGAGCGACAAACCCGAATTATGCAGAGCGACAGACGACCACCACTCATACCCATACACACAACCCGCCAATTTAAAAATGTCAGCATGATTATGTAAATACATGATATTCTGTGAATGATTGCTCATAAGTATTGTGATTCATAAAGCAGCATCAATAAATGACCTATCCATATAACTAACTCAGACATTGTTTCAGAAGTTCTTAGGTGTTTTGATCACTGATACATATTTCAGCCGCTTTATGTAAAATGTGAATAAATGAATAATTAATTTACTTTCAAGGATTTTGTTTGTCGCATTTCTGATTTCAGTACAATATATATAAATAACATCTTGTATACTGTTTTTAATACACATAAATCTTGTGCTTTTGTCATTTCAGCATTCCGGAAACCATGACTTTACCGTATCTCAAATTATTTGGCCTGCTACTAGTGCCATTAGTTCTCGTCTCGACCCAGGATAATCGTCAATTCAATGATCCTGAAAATAGCATTGCACGTCTCCACGTAGTATCCGATTGCGTTGTAAATAATGACTGCCGCCCGTTATTTATTCTCTACTTTCTCGATGGATATTGCGATGTTATAAGGAACTATGACGGAATTATTATCAAGTAATAAGTGTTTTTACTCAGCAAAATTTTTCGCGTTTTTATGGAAATTTTCTGGCATTGATAGCTTAGTAGGATTGTGAATTATAACCATACTTTCCAGGCACGGATGTCGCTATGAACTGAACTGGCTAATATTTTTGCTCCTGTTTCTGCTCCCATTGCTTTTACTTACTATAGGACTTCTGAGTTGCGCATTTTCCAGAAGAAGTAGACATAGAAGTGACGATCAAAGACCACGTTACGTTGAGACGATAAAACCGAACTACGATGTACAACCTACCAACATAAAAATTTCAACGCCAGTTATATAGATAAAGTATCCTGTAATAATTCCTCAGAAATATTGTGATAAATATTAAAAATATTATTAATGCATAAAAATAACTACTCTAGAAAATTTCCGACCACACTTTTAGCCATTTGCAGCATTAAAATACATTTATTTAAATGTCACATAATAGACTCTTTGTTTCGTATAATTAAACATTGAAAATCAAATAATAATGAAAACTATCTCTACAAAATGTGATAAAGGCCGTAAAATTAAACCCGCAGAAAGAACAACATTTAAGTGAGAGCAGCAAGAAACACTTCAAACTATTGGCTATTGCCCGACAATTTTCGCTTGCGTGAATTTGTTACTGTTCCTCCCATTTCCTTGCGGATCCTTATTTGTGTATCCTCAGACAGCTCGTCCCAAAAGTTCCTGTCCAAGAGCAGTTCAATTAAGGCGTCGGCGTCAAGAGGTTTCTCAAAAGTGGCGTTCTGAAATTATGCAATGATCTTTTATATATGTTGCAGTTAATACTGACGCTCAGTTAATACTGACGCTAACTAGTTAATACTGACGCTAACTGAAAAGTCAGTTAATACTGACGCTAACTAGTTAATACTGACGCTAACTAGTTAATACTGACGCTAATGAGTTATTATTGATAAATTTGGTTATTTTGTATCATTTTTCGAACTTTTTGAGCATTTTTCACTATATTGACCATAAATCTGATATTACTGACTCTATATCAACTTTTTGTCCTGATTCCGATACATAAATCGGAATTTTTAAGCTTTCGATTTTTGCATCAAAAAATTACGATTTTCATTGCTATGGCACCTTATAAGGGTTGTTCAGGAGCTTAAGCCTAAGATTAGGTCCTGGTTGAGTCTGTACAGCAAGCCCCAAGCCTAATGGCTTGTTTGGCGTTTTATAAGGGTTGTTTTAGCCTGATTGATCCAGAGAATCAGTTCCCTAGCCTGCTGCAATCAGGCTAAAACAACCCTTATAAGGCGCCAAACAAGGACTTATGCTTGGGGCTTGCTGTACAGCCTCAACCAGGACTTAATCTTAGGCTTAAGCTCCCGAACAACCCTTATAAGGCGTCATAGTAATGAAAATCGTAATTTTTGATGCAAAAATCGAACGCCTAAAAATTCTGAAATATGTACTGGAATGAGGACAAAAAGTTGATATAGAGACAGTAATATCAGATTTATAGTCAATATAGTGAAAAATGCTCAAAAAGTTCGAAAAATGAAACAAAATAACCAAATTTATCAATAATAACTCATTAGCGTCAGTATTAACTAGTTAGCGTCAGTATTAACTAGTTAGCGTCAGTATTAACTAGTTAGCGTCAGTATTAACTAGTTAGCGTCAGTATTAACTAGTTAGCGTCAGTATTAACTGAGCGTCAGTATTAACTGCAACATATATAATGATGGGCACTTCACTTACCATTAATTTCCGGAGTCGGTATTTATCCGCCAGACGAATGGTCTCTTTTAATGTTTCTAACAGTATTCGAAGAGGAGGAAAGAGTGCAGGTTTAAAACGGCGAAGATAATATTGTTCACACCGCTGAGTCAACCATTCGACTTGAAAACGGTCGGCAAGCTTCAATATGTACTCCTTGTTTTCCTCTAAATTGAGCTAATATATTTTATAGTGACATTAACTTTTTGTGCCTAATTTTGACATTTTCCTATATTTTAGATACATCTTTATATTGCCTATTTTTTATTTTTACATTCTTAAAATTTTTGCTATCTTATAGAAAGTAGCTCGGGATTTACAAATATTTTCATCTTAAATTAATAACAATTTAAATTGATGTCAAGTACCTTGACGAAAAATTGCAAATTAAAAAATACCCAAAAGCCCGCATTGTTTTAATTTTTCAAGCATAAAATGTACAATAAACATCATAAATGCCACTAAAAATGATCGAAATTATTGTCGTTTCAACAACTGAAGAGAAAGCGAAAGTCGCTGGACATGTAAGATATATATTATTGTGTAAAACCACTGACCTGTTATTGGCTTGTAATGAGGGTATAACAAAGAAATGAACTCCTTGAATTCCGCTGGTTTCATATCTTGCAGGCGCACTTCATCTTTGCCCTTTTCAGCAAATTTTTCTGTGAAAAATAGTGTACTGAAGTACGGCGAATATGCTGCCAAAAGCTAAAATGATCAAGTTAAGTTACATTTACAAGATTATAGTATCAACCTCTTGATTGACTTTTATCTTCTCGTCATTGATAGCCACAGTTCGGTTCAAAGCAATTTTTTCATTGAACGTATTGAATAACTTGATGGCAAATTTGCTAAAATGTATTTTTGATTTATGGGGCAGCGAGACATCTGCCACCGCGACAGCTGCCACCTCATACTAGAGAACAGTGTCTGCGTGCGACAGTGACTACGAAATAGTGTGTATTCCATAGGACTGCCCAGCGGCTTCGCCGCACGGCGGCGCCCATGGTCATCCAGGATTTTCCGGATTTCCGGAAGCCATAAATCCCGGAAATCTTCGATGTTCCCGCCGAAACCGGTACCAATCGACTCAGCTCGTCGAGACGAAGCGATTGACGTATCACACGCCCCGAACCGAGCTGCGACGCGTGATCTGTGACCTGCCCAAATCCAGGATTTTCCGGATTTCCGGAAGCCATAAATCCCGGAAATCTTCGATGTTCCCGCCGAAACCGGTACCAATCGACTCAGCTCGTCGAGACGAAGCGATTGACGTATCACACGCCCCGAACCGAGCTGCGACTGGAAATTTTCCTTTGTAAAAACCCCCCAAAAGCTGAAAAAATGGCGTTTTCTCGCTTTTCGTGGCGGGACCACCCCAAATCTGACATTGATAACCCCCCCTAAAATCATGGGTTTTTGGGTGGTACTCGCGAGTTTGGGGTCCGGGACCCCCAAAAAGTGGGTTATTCTGCTCGTGGTTCTGATCCGATTTCTAACCGTCTGCGGCCCATCGTTCCTGTCTTTTTTGACCCAGCCATTTAATAAGAGTCTGAAGGAAAAGTTGAAGGTGGCAGATGTCGGGGTGGCACTTGTCAGGTGGCAGATGTTACGATGCCATTTATGGTACAGGTGTACATGCATATAAGAATGAAAAATAGTAAAAAGATTCCACCAGACAAATACCTTATAGAAGACGAACTAAACCTTAATTAACCTCCACTATGTAAACATACTAATATTTTGCCTAACGTTTAAACCAATACTGTATTCATAAACATTTGTCAAGCTCGTAAACATTAGGGTTTTCATCGAGTCGGGTCAAAAAATAAGAACATTTGCCCCCAAAAACTAAGATTTCGGGGTCAAAAATAAGAACATTTTTATAATTTTTTCAAACCATAGGGTCCCCCCTATGGTTTTTTGGCAAAAATTTTTTCCAATTGTATTCTTAGGGGTGCATTTTTTCAAATTTTTTCCAAGTGCATTCTTAGGGGTGCATTTTTTCAAATTTTTAAAATTCGCGCCGAAACTATCATGCGATTATTTTTATTCTGCATGAATGAAAAAATAGCGCCGCAGGCGAAAATTTTTCAATTTTAGGCGATATTCATAAAAATTTACACTATTTTTTAAAATACTTGGAGGAGAAATGGCATCCAAATAGCGCCGCAGGCGAAAATTTTTAGGAAAAGTTGCTTGTATTTCAAAAATTCCCATTTTGGAAATGGATACTTCGTGAAATAAGAACAAAATAAGAACATTGGCCAAAAATAAGAACAAATCTTATAAATAAGAACAGATGAAAACCCTGTAAACATACTGTACAAACTTACTCAATCACCAATTGGACAGGTTCAGCATTAATATATGCATATAGCTCAACACTGTGATCTTCTCTGACATAGAAACTCCCTTCTTGCGATCCGAACACATCCTAAAAGGACAATTTGTAGTCATTTGAATGCAAAACCGGACGTGATAGAATATCATCGTGAAAAAAAATTATATATCTTATTCAAGCTATTGTATGTTCAATATGTTCAATTTACATACCACCCATGAGAAATCGTAGCATTGACGTCGATCATCTCCATCTCTCATGATATGGCTGACATCCTGCAAAACATCATCGAAAACACCTATAGAATCCTGCATTTTGAATTGCATCCTCGCAGTTACTGCGCAAGTCCATTCCGCAGAAGTAGTTTGAATTGGGGCACATCCCAAATATACGCGGTAATTGTCGCCATCACGAAGAGCAGTGAGATTCCAGTTCATGTCGCCGAGCTCAATTGAAGTGAATATCTCCTTGTTTCCGATATCTTCCGGTATGGTCAGGTAAAGGCGACTAAATTTTATGAGGATTAAATGAAAATTTAATACAAAAATACATACTTCGCTGGCTTTGGGCGATACAAACGAAATTCTACCTCTAGCGTGATTGATCCATATCTGTCCATGAAGATGAATTGCCTAAACTTCCATTGTTAACAGGAAATTAGACATTTTTTCTTATTCAGTCCCAATAATATTTTTACTATAGGTATCATGTAAAATTAGGATGTGAATGTGTTAGAATTGTGATCTGTTTAGTTTTGCGCGAATGCTGATGCAATTACCTGCAAAGTGCACCAATGCTTCTCAAAATTTTGGATGAATCAGCTCATACCACACTGTGCAATATTTACATATGTCACAATCAGAGTTAGGTATGACGCATGAAAATGGTCATGCTTATGTTATTTGTCTACATAGATAGGAAAAAATGATGGGACAAAAACAGTAACTGCCTTAAAAATCAGTCTAACTTGATGTCGAAGGAATCAACCCAGCTAGTAAAGACTAAGTGATGTTACAATGCAAAAATGTTTCTCATATAGGTTGCCATAATATTTCGCTTGAACAATTCTTTATTTAGTATGCATATTACTTGGGCTGATAAGCTTTTTTGTTCTGTGGTTCACCCGGACGATGGTATGATGAACCAAGTAGTCATTATAAAAGCACATGTGTGCAGGAATAAATATGAATACATACCTTTATGGAAGCCAATCTTCGGCGTCCGCAACTTATCATCGTCGTTTGATCAAAGTCTTTTTTGTAGGATTTAAGTCGCACTTCTGCAGTTACCATCTCTATTGCCGTAGGAAAATTAACATCTGGGGCGTAGTCGAGATAAGCAGACAAATATTCTTTTCCTGAAAGTATGTGAGCAATGAAATGTAATTTGTGTGCGTCATTATATTGATACAGTACTATTTTTAAAATATATATAAATTATTTTTTATTTAACCATAACCTACCGTAAACTCTCTAATTTAACCCCTCCCTCTAATTTTACCCCTCCCCCTAATTCTGCCCCCTCTAGAGCTCGGTTGAATAATTATACCCCCCTCAAATTTCCATACATTTTGTATGGATTTTTCGACCCTCTAATTTTACCCCTCCCTCTAATTTTGCGCCCCTCTAGACCTCGATTGAATAATTATACCCCCGGGGGTTAAATTAGAGAGTTTACGGTATATGGTTATTGACCTATGCTCTCTTATTGGATGGCGAGAGCGTTTATATTTTATGCTAGATCGTATATAGAAGGTGGCTGATCAAAAATGGACGCTTGCTGCTCTTTTCCTAGTAAACTCTTTTATCTAAATCAAGCTTAAATTTGATTTTAGTCTTAAGCTCACGTGCTTGCTAAGACAAGTCAGTTTACTTAGAAGTGCATACATTTATAACAATTTTTGACTGAGATTTATGATGTTCATATAGAAATCTGCTCACCCGAGGGGCGACATATGACCAAATGGCTAGTGTGCCTGCCACACTTGACGCTCGAGCTTTCAGCACAAACGCCGCGTTCGTCGTTTTCCTTTAGAAGAAAAGTTTGGAAGTTTGGTATTGTTACAGTTTCAGAGTAGGGAAGTGCGCTCATGATGAGCTTGCCGGTTATAAGCCGATACTAAGGTAATAGTATATATTACCGCTAGATATATATTAGCTTTTTATTCACTGTCGCAAGCTATTGTGCAGAATTTCAAAATACTCAGGCTGTTCGTGTTGGGACCAGTAAAGTTTGAGTCAATGCAAACAAGCACCTCGGAATATCCCAACATCGCAAATTCTATCACATAAATTGAAATTTGGCAAGCTATTAACTTGCCAACTAAGCTCAATCTTAAGCTTAAGTTTTGAGTAATAGCTTAAAAACAAGATAAAACCCGCCAATTCTCGGCGGGTTTTATCTTGTTTTTTTTTCGCGGTTAGCGTGCATCCGCGGCGCTTCGCGCACCGGCATCAGCATGCAGCTATCACTTAGCTCTGTATCGAGGGAACTCGAAAAGATATGACCATTTGCAAAAAAACCTGAAAAATGACGATTTTTGGCCAAAAAAGCCACTTTTTGAGATCTCCCCCGAAAAATTTTTGCGGATTCGTTCTTAGAATTCTCTGGGGAGCATTTTGAGCTATCATGCGTCCCTGTATCGAGGGAACTCGAAAAGTTCCAAAACGCACCCCCCGACATATATCCTGCGAAATAGGTTAGAGTGGAGGATGGATAGGTTAGAGTGGATGATCCTAAGACTTAGGCGAACAGCTTAGGCTAAGACTTATATAGTCTGTATTTCTGAATACCGACGGAGATAAACAAGTTTTAAATTGGCGCTTTGAATTCGACATTGCGCCGAACCGCTGTAAAAGGGGGCTAGCTCAAATCTGATATTGCTAACCCCTATACGATTTTAGAGGGGGTTACCAATATCAGATTTGAGCTAGCCCCCTTTTAAAGAGGTTTGGCGCAATGTCGAATTCAAAGCGCCAATTCAAAACTTGTTTGAATTGAAATACAGACCATAATTCGTTATACTTATCGTTCTCGGTCAAGGTATATCAGTATCATGGTGCATCTGCGGCACTTCGCGCACCGGGTAAAACCACAGTAGAAGATCAGCAATGATTAAGCTTTTGCAGCAGAGAATTAGAAAACTAATTCTCGTGCAATCAAGGTTAAAACAACCCTTAAAAGGCGTCAAACAAGGATTTAGGCTTGGAGCTCGAACAACCTGGGGCCAGAGGGACTTAGTCTTAGGCTTAAGCTCCCGAAAAGCCATAAATTTGTGAAAGTTACCAATTCAGAAACAAAACTAATATTTGATTTTCAAAAATAATTACAACCCATATCAAAGCCGGTTACGTTTTTGAGCCAACATGGCTTTGAAATAATTAAATTCCAGAAACATTAGAAAATTATTGAAAATCATGAATTGATATATCCTTTTCATTCAGACTCAATAAGAGAGTTCACCTTATTTATACAAGCATGTACGCAAATTATTCATACAAATATAGCACAGATATAGAAAGAAACCGAATAAAAAGATCGTCTTTAACGAAATAAATTAAGTCCGATGGAGAGAAGAGCTGTCAAAGTTCTTCGTGAATCAGCTCAGCGTTAATCGATGGAATGCTGTGACACTGCGCCTAGAAGTATGATACGTAAAAATGACAAGTAGTAAATAAATTACCTGCACAGTGATAAAGTCAAATCCGTGGCCATGTTGGAGCTTGAGATGAGCCTCGGCCATTATCGCATTCAGGTTCACATTTGTATGCATATCTGTGTCCAGATGGACGGATATTGCTGTGGAGTCGAGCTTTAAGGCCCATATCCTCAGGCTGTGAACTCCTGTTACACCTGAAATATATTTGTAACTACTGATATCGCAAACGGTACTAAAACAAAACATCAAACTAGACATTATGTAAAAGTACAGATATATAATACTACAGTCTACCCTCTTTTATCTGAACCTCATTTATCCGAATATTCGGTTATCCGAACGAATTTGGCCGGAACGGATTTTTTCCATACAAATTTCCCTCGTTTATCCGAACGAATTTCGGAAAAAACTTGACAATAGGGTACCCCTATTGTTTTGAAAATTTTGCTATTTTGGCCGATTTTACCAAAAATTTCACCAAAAATTCCGAATTTTCGGTCAAAAATTTGAATTTTTTCTATAAAATTTGCTGTTTTAAGCCCACTTTTTATAAATTTGTCAAAAATTTTCCTAAAATTGGGCAAAAATAGCAAAATTATTTAAAAAAATTCTAATTCGCGCCAAAAATTTCAAATTTTTAAACGAAAATTCGGTTATCCGAACGAATTTGGCCGGAACGGATTTTTTCTATACAAATTTCCCTCGTTTATCCGAATTTCGGTTATCCGAATTTCAGTTATCCGAACAAATTTGGCAAAATAAATCGATTCGGATAAACGAGGGTAGACTGTATTGGATGTCTTAGAATATTGTGCAATTTTATTTTACTAATGTTTCTTGAGTTTAATTATTTCAAAGCCATGTTGGTTCAAAAACGTAATTTTCGGCTTTGATATAAGTTGTAATTATTTTTTTGAGAAACTCTTGAACCACCCCGTTAGAAGTGGGCTATTTTACACAGATGTTTTTTGCAGCTCAGAGTCGTGGCTTTGGAGAATTCCTGGCAATATATTTCCGGCAACGACTCGAGAAAATCTATTACCTGATATTGACATGAGATCCGAGCACACTTTTGACATATTCAAATGTGACGGAGTAGCTTCCATCAAAATCGCTATTGTATCTTTCATGACTGGAGCAGTGGTCATCTGAATTTTTTTATAGTTATTAATCAGATTATGACAGGATTTTTAAATTACAAATAATTTCGAAGAATATTTATGTTGTAGACCATACTGAAGTCATGTCCATCGTCATGGACTAGTCCATCCTAGTCTCGTTTCGGTATGGACTAGTTCACATAAGGATTGACTGAATTTCAGTATGGACAATATCCCCAAGTAAGTTAAAGCGCTGAGTCCGTCGGATGGCCGTTAGACCCTTGTGCAACCGTTTTTTGGTAAGTGATAGCTTAAAATGTTCGTATGGACTTGCTGATTATGCAAAACTAAAAATTTAGACATCCAAACAAAGATAATCAAGAAAAGATAACAGCATCGCCATTAAAATTAATTAATCGTAATGGGACCAGAAATTATTGAAGGTAAATCATATATTAGCAAAATATAAAAAACTTACAAGGACTAAGATTCCAAAGAGAAACGTGCAAATTGGGTCGGCCATTTCAAATCCAGTGAACTTTATTATCAAGGCGGCGATGAGGACTCCAATAGACTGGACCAAATCGCCGAGCACATGAACGAATGCTGCGCGGATATTCAAGTTCACGTGTTTATGCTCGTGGTGGTCATGGCCAGCCATATCCATCCCCTTCTCGAGACTGTCGCCATTTTCCTAAAAATATTAGAAGTACTCCTTTGATTTTATACTAATTTTGTTTTCTTTACAAAAACTTTTTATGAGCAATTACACAAGAAATGATAACTCACTGAATTTTTCGATGAAACCACAGAGCCCTTGGATGAAAGCGTCGGAGAGTGGTCATGCGAATGCGACATGCCAAAATGCGAATGGCCGCTTTTGCTGAAGTATAGTAAAGCACCAATGATTATGTTGAAGACGACAGCGATTCCGGACGTAATGATCATCATCGCTACGTCAATGTCGTAATTTTTCTGGATGATCCTCTCAATAGCGAAGTAGACAAGAAGTAAAGTCAGCACCCAAATTATGAGCACACTCGATAAAGCTCCAAGCACTTCCGCTCTTTGATACCCAAATGAGTATTTCGCTGTTGGCGGCCTCCGCGCGAGATGAATAGCCTAAATGAATAAAGTTCAGTGAAAGTTCAAAATATCAAAATTTTTTAATATTTTAAAATCACCGAAAAAACACAAACGATACTGGATTTATTGAATTGCCGTCCAAAACCACTAAAAATTTGACTTTACGGGTTGCCGAATCTTTCGGTTCAAATTTATAATTTTCATAATTCAAATAAGTTGCATTTATCCTACCAAAATCGAGATCAAGAAGGACACGAGGTCAGAGATCATATGAAACGCATCTGTCATAATGGCAAGGGAGTGCGCGAGATATCCGCCAATAATTTCTGCCACTATGAAGAGGAACGTGAGCACTGAGATCAATATGAGAACTCGTTCGTCCCTTCTGCAAAATTGTAAATAGTTGGAAAGTAAGCAAAGCATATTCATCGGAATACGAAAACAATGGAAAGCTTGCCGAAAACGAAAACGTATCGCGGATAATTGCAAAATGTGTGAGATATTTCAAGTGAGTTTTACCTGGATCTCTTCTTGTCTGCGTTCAACACGACCTCCCGATCGCACCGCTTTAGAGGCTGGCAGACATCGAAATTGTCGGATAAGGCACATTTGGCCGGTTGTGCAATGGATATGACGGGCGTCACAAATACTTTGTTGTTGCCCAATCTTCTGTTCTTGCTGATTTCCTCCTGTGGATTATTGTTATTGTCGTCCATGGCAGGAATCATTGATCCTGAAAATATAATATTTTAGTTTTGTTGATAGTTTCAGTTTTAATTATCAGAGTAATGTATAAAACATAAAAATGGAAAACGTGAGAATTAATTATCCCGAACCCTGGTGTATGGTGCCAAGAGAGCATTAAGTAAGCCTCTCATTGTTTGTCGAGAACAACTGATAATATTAAAAATAACAGCCCGGTATACCATAATGTTGGATGATGTCATAGATTCGGGAAATGATAAGTGAATTAAAACACGGTTTTCAAAAGACTTTAAATTACGGCGAAAAAAGTCTTTGCACCGATTACGTCAGAGAGTTTTTTGTCCTTTGAGCTTTGTTCCTTTACAATTCAATGGGAAACGGTCCGTAAACAAAGGAAAGCTGCATAGATAAATAAGTCAAAAACCCAAACAAACATCCAGACGAACGTCCAACAAGGAACTTATTGAACTGTTTAAGAAGCGAGGGTGTTTGAGTCCGTTTTCGGGAAGGGTTTTGACTTTGGAAGGAGTTGATTCCATAAACATGCAGCTTATGCCGTTTACGTAATATAAGTACAGAGGCGTCATTTCATAGGCTGTCACCCTCTAATAACTGCCCCATAACCTTTGATTTAGGCCAGAAGTGAGAAACCGAAAATTTAAACCGAAACCCAAATTTAATGGCTTAAACGAGGTGTTCGGGATTATACATCATAAAACAAACGGCAGTGCTATTGCGCTGACGTAAAACAGCCAAATCGCAAAAATAAATTTTATATGAAGCTTTTACACAAGCTCTCGAAAGAAACAAAAATACCGAAATGTGTATGTGGGCTGTTTTATATCAGTCGAGAGGAAACTTTTGTCTTCGAATGAATGTTCAATAAAATAAGGAAAGGTGCGTCTTCATTGGCTCTTATCACGGCAAAGTGGCTTATGTTTCATGATAGGAGGTAAAATGAGTCACGACAATAACGCAATATAGCAATATGTTTTTTGGTTGTGACTGATTGATATCAATATTTACTACTCAATATTGTAATCGAGCGGAAATGAAAATGATTTCATTGTTTCGGTATTCATAATTTCAAAATATAAAGGGCACAAAAACATTAGCCAAGAAGCAGGAAGTGTCAAAAACATTTCGCTTTTTAAGGAAAAATATCTGTACTGACAGTAGCAACATTTTCTTGCGTTCTAGTAAGAAAAAGTTCCTTTTTTGATAGACAGAAGGTAATGTTGCTTAAAGGACAACCGGCTAAGATTATTGATTTTTTTCATACAGAAAAATCACTCGATGGTTAGATTTAAAACGGAAGTGCGAAATAAAATATGCAGATCTCCACACTTTAGGCGGGACGGCAGAGATCAAGAGTTGTCGACGAGAATACTGATTTAATTTTTTGTGATCGATTTTTTACAATCTGTGTAGTATACTATCTCTGCAGAGAGCAACAGATATTTTTAGAACTGTCGAGAAATAAAAATACAAGAATATAACAGTTACATCTCCAACAATACTACAATACATTGCACTCCTTTATTAGCAACGCCAGACGAAAGTACAAATATTGAACAAAAGGTCAGAAGAGAAAACTTTTTATGGAAAGTAACAATTGGAAATGTATTTTTGGACCTAAAACTAGGTCATAAACCGTGAGAACCATGAGACTTTTCATGTCTCGTGCCATAAAAATGAGAAAGCGGGATTGGGTCGTATTTTCTATGCCACAAAATTTGAAATCAAACACAGTTAAAATAGCGAACATACCTTCAAAGGTATCGGTCGCCCATTCAACTCAGATTCACCTGTCTGTGAAGCGAACTAATAATTAGAACACAAGCGCTAGCTTAAGAGAAAATTATACGTGAGTGGGTCAGAGCAGGTGGTCAAGTGGAAGACAAATACTCAACTGACACTTGCAAAAGGATACGATTGTATGGTTTATGACAGGAAATAAATATTCAGAAAAATATGAGTTTTTAAAATTTGAATCCGGTGCAATATTGACATGTCTACAAATAAAGTTTAAATATAAACAATTTACTAACCAGAAAAATATCTGCAAAATGGGAAGTAAAAAAGTTCACTTGGTCGTTGTCTAACGGACCCCTCAATAGGCCGGTATTCGAAACGGACGCAAAGTAGATCAAATTTTGTTATTCTCCCATTTCAAAATAACATCTCGTGAACGAAAAATGGGATCGACGCGCATTCTCCAGAGACCGAAATATTTATCAAATAAGGATTAAACTGGACACTAAGATCCAGATTTGGTTTATAATATTTTATGTTTACAATGGGTTAGAATCAGGATTCCGACATAAAATACAAAATGATGCGTCAAGAATAAAAAAGTATTGGACGATAGTGTGGAAATTAATTTAAACCTTGAGCAATGGCTTCTGGAACGGAATTAATAATGCTGTGTCTTTGCCACATGTGTGTCAACCATATCAAAATCGGGGTAACTGTTCAGAATCTGCGAAATTGTTATGTTTTATGGGGGCAAATTTCGGTACAGAGAGTAATTCAAATTTTCCTTCCGTAGGAGTCATTATCAAGCTTAATTTATTGCGGCAATTTAGATTAGCTCATAAGCTCAAAATTCATGGAGGGGTCGTTTTATAGAAAATCTTATTAGTTCTCCTTTTTCCTGAAAATACTCCTTATTTATGGACCAAGACAATATGTCTAGGCCGTATGTAACAGAGATGTTTCCGGAAAATAAACTTTGAATTTTCTCGAGTGCCCAACTTACACGAACCATAAATTAGCTAAAATAAAAATTTCTCAAACATCAAAGTTCACAAAACGTTTTAGTTCAGAAGGAAATATACTTTGCGAAAAAACAATAAATACCTAATGGAATACATATGGAACACATAATTTTCACAACTTTTTCAGCGTTGTGAAATACAATGGAGGGCATGTGCCGGACAACAATTAAATCCCTTGCACCCGCAAATGGAAATGATGCGCGAAAAGAGTCCATACCAAGTCTGATGTTTTGTGTTGACGTTTTGAATAATGTCGGCCGTCTTTGTAATTGGATTTACAAGAATTTCGAAAATAACGTAAACATAAAATGCGTAGTAGAATATGAGGAGCACTTTAAAGCCAACGGGCACTCCTCTGACAAATCTCTCGCAAACTTTGATTTCACTTTTCCTTTATCCCTTTCACTTCTCTTCTTTGGTCCCTTTTTATTGCATTGACCCGAAAAAGTGATATAAAAAGTGTCCTTCTATTCTTTGTGAATCATAAAAATGATTCATATAAAACGGTAAAACACTAATTTTGTAATGTTATGCGGTGATTAGGCCTCGATACCTTTCTCCTACGACGTCCATATTTGTTTACTTTATGGACACCGAGAAATAAAAAGTTCAAATTGACAAGCTCTTAGATATTTTTTGCCTTGTTAGGCCGACTAATGACATCCGTTTTAATTAGACTAAAATTTGCTGTTTTGATGAATCTTTGAATGATCACACATCACTTAGTCTGAAAGTGATGAAGTGGTATTGAAGAGGACGCATTTTACAGTGAAAATATTGATCAAGTTTTCGCGCATGATTAATTCCTGCGCACGTGACTTTGCAAACGTGCAGGTACACATTAGTGGGGCAAGTCTTGGTCTAATTTGCGTGAACATTCTTTCTTATACAATAACATTTTAATTTGAAAGTTTACTGCAAAATGACGCATATGTCCAAATGATCGGAGATTTATTTACCTTTCGGAGATTTACCTTACAGAAATATGGGTAATTATTTATTGGTCATAGAGAGGAGTGTCGGGAAATGTGGGAAAGTCTTTCGTAGTTCTTATTCAAAGTTGGATTCATTTGAACTGTTTGGGAAGTCTGTCCTAAATGTATTAGGAAAACTATATGATATATGCATAATTAATCTTTACTAACAACGCAAATGTTCGCAGACACTCGAGATAGGGAGAAGGTGTTGTAAGCAGAAAAGCTTGGATAATGATGATTTTTAGAAGCCCCATTGGAAACCTGCCAAATTTTGTATAAACTTCGCAAATTCAACCCCTCTAAGTAAGTCTTCAAGATCACTGGTGAAATTATAGGGCAACACCATCTGATTTCAAAAGGCTTTCAACAACTCTTGAAGGTTCAGTCTCTGCCATCTCAAGTTTGATTGTGAAATGGTGATTGCACGAGAACAAGTAATATCACACCTTTGACCTTGGTCATTTCCAAAACGGAACGCGAAATATAATAAATTTTGGCTATCACTCATTTTAAATCTTATTTCTGTCTTACATTTGAAAAATAGCATTTAAAACACATTTCAAGTGGGATAATTTTGGCCTTTTCACAGAATTACTCCAAAATCTGAATGCCAAAAATTCGTGCAAAGTAGATAATAGGTAAAGTTTTGCTAAGCATCCGAGGAAATTAAATTTATAAAATATCAAAACCGACAGCGATGTGACCGGTCCATCGATGCTTGGAATTTGTGAAAAAATTCCAGTAGTCATTAGAAGCACTGCGCGTAGAGCAAAGCATAAGGAATTGATTCAATTATAATGGCTGCTTCAAATCGCCAGAAGCTATATAAAATGGGCGAAAAAGAAGCAGAAGATGAGTAGCCGCATGGTTGGGATTGTGCGCGGTGGGAAGCTGACCACAAGAATTCCTTTAACAATTCCTGCAGCGAATTCCTCAAGATCTCTTTTAGTTAAGGAATTGTTGCAAGTTTTGCAAAATTTGTATAAAATTTAATCCTTTGATATGTTCGCAACAGATTATTTTTATGAACTTGAGATTAATTCCGTCAACTACTTTAAAACGTTTTACTATGCCTTGAAAGCACTAAAGATCTGTCGCTTCCAAGGCGGAGTTTAAAAAATTCCATCACTTGATGTGTTTTAAAGGAATTTCATTTCAAATTGAAAAATTCTGGGTTGCTTTTCAAAAACATTCCAAAATTCTCTAAATGCAATCTTTAGAATTCTTTTGGACTTTTTCCAACTCAATTTACCGTTATTACGTACGAGATTAAGTAAATAAGGAATGGACATTTTCTTTTCATCTAAGTACTACATTTTTATAGTCCTATCAAAAGTGCAAAATATAAACAGTTACAAAGATGATTAATAAATTCATCGAATTTTACATATTTACCGTTTATTTATTCAAAAACTTGGGAACAAAAGTCAATGCCAAAACGGAAGCGTAGTTACGGAATGTTGCAATTTTCTCAAAACTTCTGCCAAATAAACTCCATTGCAATTCCCATTCTTCCTCCAAATTCCCTTGCTGGAGAATTTCTCACGAAGGAATTTCCTTCAAAACGGCCGTTATATAATCGCAGTGATATGATTTCATATTTCGCGATTTTAATAAAAAGGAGAAGGAATAATCAAGATTAATTGCGCTCAAGCTGACAAAGATCGTGACAGCCTCACAAAGGTCGAGAGTGAAAAGAAAACAGAATTTGGGCGTGTGCTTCGTTAAAATTCCGGAACTTTCTTGAATTATTGGAATCTGAAGGTTATCCAAAAATTCAGGCAATGCTGGCTAATCCGAATTTTTTGATATCAGCGCTAAGGAGAAAGGGACCAATAAGGGTTAATGTAGCCAACTTATATGGGAATAGCACCCGTTTGGATGATGTTAAAATAATGAACTTGCAATGCTAATCGAGACCCCATAAACGATGCACGCGTAATAAAAAGGAAGAATCAAAGGAAGAAACAAATAAACTGGTTGCGGAAATAAAAGAAACTTGAATGGAAGCAATAAAACTGGGGCTATTAGCAAGCTGACCACCTGAGAAGTGAAAAAGAATGGCTGAATCTGGGACATTATGCCTAGTGATAACAGTGCATTTGATCTCCGTTATCGCGATTGTCCTTACCAAAATTTGTGCTAAAATTGTAATTTCACCACTTAAAAATTGCGTACGTTCCAAATGCTTTAAAAAGTAATCCTTGTAACGTAGTGTATATTAATGTAAACTAGCGAAGTGGGGCCGCTTCGCGGCCCTCACTTCGCTAGGAAGCGGTTAGCGTGCATCAGCGGCGCTTCGCGCACCGCCATCAGCGGTCAGATTGGGTTGTTCGGGAGTAGAGCAGCATGAGACTATTTCGGGTCTTCGGCCCTCAAGCAGCTGTTGTTCGGGAGTATATGTTCTAAGTTCCCTCATATTCCTAGGGGGAAGGTCGGGCGCTCCGCGCCCGACCACAGGACTGGCTCTTTTGAAAATTCAGATGAGCAAAAATTCAGGACAAAATAGGTCACGGACAAAAAATAAGCACTGGATAAAACGGCCTTTCAAAAAATTCGGGACAAAATAGGTCACGGACAAATTCGGGACAAAATAGGTCACGGACAAAAATACAGAATGCCAAAAGGCGGGAATTCAAATTTGAATTTTCCATGTTCGGACGGACTGACAGGGCTAGCTTACTGGGGGGATATTGAACAAAAAATATACTACATCAAAACAAGAAATCTGAAATTTTTGCGCACTCGTAAATTTTTAAATTATTTTTCTTGACATCACAGTTAAAAATAACTGAAAGGGCACTTATTCCAAAAATGGAATTGGGCAAGATCAATAAAAATGATCAAACGTTATGTTCGAGACATCGTTATGGTTCGTTCTCCAATTTTATATGCACCATTCACATTGCTTTTGGTGATGACATGGAATTTTACAAGCATAAGTGTACCTAGGTGACATATTTTTGCCCATTTTTGGATAATTTTTGAAACTAAAAAACCAAAAAATTTGAATTATTAAATTATTCTTGTTTGTCGTTAATGTTTCGCTTTGTGCCTTCCAAAGCTCAGTAAACACCTTAGGAATAAAGTTGAATGGAAAGGAATGGATATGATCGTGGACAGTAGGTGCAAAGTGTTTAATTTCTATTGGAAATATTAGACAGATTTGAAGTTCAACCAATTTCCAATAGAAATTAAACAATTTCAATAGAAATTAAATTCAAACTGTGAACCAATCTGAAGCTTCAAAGGGCAAAAAAACATATTTTAGCGCAGTTTTGACAATGAACAAGGATATGACATTTGCTAATGAAATATGAAATATCTAATTCGTTTCAGTGGAACGGGGAAGGGATAAACAACGGTCATTTCTTTTGCTCGGACACATTTTCGGTGTCCTTCCTAAAGGCTGAATAAATTGCGTATAAACGAAAATTAAACCAACATCAAAGTGCTGAACTTTGTCAAACGTCGGTAAGTTGAGGCTTAAACCTTCAACGAAACAAAGAGGACTGCAGAAGCTGAGATGTCAAGAACAAACATTGAACTTGAAGTGAACCTGGAAATGAGGGACTAATCCAACTTAGTCCTTTCGAACTTCAGATTTTATATCGAGTTTGCTCTTTGAAAAAGACCATAGAACATGCCCAAACTTTCAGATTTTATTTATTTATTTGATGTGAAAAATTTAGATGGGTCATTAAAGTTGAAATAAGAATTATTCTTACTAAAATCTTGAATGAGGAAAATTTTTGCTGTAATTTCAACAAAAAACGTGCTCTCGTATTACGGAATATTCGAATGAGCAATAAAACAAACGAGTTTCGTCGCGCACCAGACGATAGCAAAAAAGAGTGTCCTTGTTCTCAAATTATATTGTGGCTGGTTTATTGCTATAACCAATTCCAGTTCCATTTTATCGATATACGAATTTATTTATTTCTCATAGTTGGTTTTAATACTATATACAAATCAAGCAATACCAAGCTCTTTTTTTAAACAATAATATATTGAAAAGCTCGGCACCGAGACAACTCCCACCCGACAACTCCCACCGCGACAACTCCCACTGTGACATCTCCCACCTCCAAAGGAAAAACATGGCTAAACTCTTATCAAATGGCTGGGTCAAAAAAGATATAGGACCAAATGTCGGCAGACGGTTAGATAATAATAATCTCCCTAATCCGCAAGTGACGCTTGGATGTGCAGGGCTAATATAAGCCTTTTTCTGTGTTCCGCTGATACAGGGGTGTGTGATAGCTCATTTTGTAGGTCTCGAAAAGTTAAGAACGAATATCTAAAAATTATCGAGTCCCTCTAAGGCGCACCCTGTCAGTCCGCACCCAATAGAATATTCCCCGTCGCAGCTCGGTTCCGGGCGTGTGATACCTCAATCGCTTCCTCTTGGCGAGACAAGACGATTGGTACCGGTCTCGCTGACAAAGATTGCTTCTACCGAGATTTATGGCTTCCGAAAATCCGGAAAATCCTGGATTTGGGGCGTGGTCCGCGGCGCAGCCGCGGGTGCGTCCTATGGAATACACACTATTTCGTAGTCACTGCCGCACGCAGATACTGTTCTCTACTGTGGGGTGGGAGCTGTCGCGGTGGGAGATGTCGCGGTGGGAGTTGTCGGGTGGGAGATGTCCCGGTCCCGAAAAGCTCATGCAATACACAGTGATTCATCATTTCACTTTTCAAAATAATATTATGACGATGACAAAAATTGAAGTCAAATGAGGTAACAACAATTGTATTATGACTCATATCAAGACATATGAGAGTTTATGTGAAGCTTTAGATGATTGACTCTTCAAATTTGAAGAAAATTTAAATTAAAAACGCGCTTTATTATTACATTGTCTCTCTAGAGTTCATTTGGGTCATTTTTAACGTTTTTAATTTTTTCTTGTTAAATTTTGACGTTCCCCTCGTGAAAATTACTGAAATATGTTACGCTAAAAAGACAAAAGTTCGTTTTTAGCCTAATTTTAGAGCTGCAACTCCTAATTCGTTGAACATGAACCACAACGATACAATAATTACAAAGCGGAAAGTGAGTATCATGCAAATATTCAGTCCTGAGCTTTGGCCGTATAATACATCCTAAAGTAGAATAAACATTAAGATTTCTTCATTACAAAACTTACCAGTAAACCAAATTCAGCAGAGCAAAAGAGATCGGGAAGCATTTCTGACAAAACCTAAACCCAGCTATAGTAGTTTATTATTGTGGTATGCAGAAATTACCTATCCAAGTCCTCTCCGGTCCATTTGGAAAAGAGCTTAGGTGTTGGAACTTTTGGCTGATTCCGTCTCCGGCTTGCTCTCATCATCCATGTTCGAGCCACTGTGGCTACTGTCTGCTAAATTTCGCACATATTTCCAGTCATACAAGTGATTAGAAAGCCTTATATTTTCTTGGGACTCTAAGAAGATCCAATGTATTCGGAAACCAGGGACATTACAACATTGGGACTGTACTTTTTTAAATCTAGGGCCATTTAAGGAGATCATAAGGAAAGTACCCTCCCAATGTTTGACTGTCACACTCGTTTGTTGCAAATTATCATTTTTAAGTGAAGTAATTTCTATTGTATGCTAACCTGAGTGTTTGGAGTAAGCGGAGCTTCCATGGCAATTGTAGCTCTCCGATTTATGCTCCCACCCGACGGCGTCTTTAAAAGCGGACCTCCGGATTGACATTCCACAAAATTTGTTGTTTCGTTGGCTTTCGACCACATAGATTTTTGCCAATCAAAAGCGTGAGTGCTTGAATTTGATTCCATGCGCTTGAGGCGATGTCTCTGAAAATTTTGACAAGATTAGCGCAAAGTTAGCGAAATGCTTCACATTTATTGGAATTTGAGTCAAAAAAGTGTCTGTGTTTACTTTTTGTATTTCAATACATACCGTTGTTTTATCAGCAAAAGTGTTTTTGAAAGCTTTCTTGGCCAAATTTTTCGGTGACATATTGTCGTCGTTGTCGTAATCAGGAGGCTCCTGTTTTCTGTTATATCCTGACGCTTCCTTCTCCAATATCCCAACCATCGCCAATTCGCATATGCTTAAGAAAATGTAACCGACACATCTGAAATTGAGATTCAGATCATGCCAAAAAGAAGTTAGGTAACTTACCCCATCATAAACAGGTCCACGCCTTTGATATAGCTCACTTTTGGCAGTGACCTCGCGACGTTGGAATATTGCATAGTCAAAGCTAAAATACTGGACACGCCGAGGGTGACTCTGGCAGGGAGAGATCTCCTATCGAGCCAGAAAGAGATCCAACTTGTTAGTACCTGAGTCAAGGTGAGGAATAAGATTAAATGTCATAAATGGTATACATACCATACAATAGGTAGGGAGGTATATTTGGAGAATGTAAAATCCGTAGGAACGTCTGAAGAAAATTTTTATGTTGAGCTGATCCCAGACACCGGCCGGATAATGGAATGTCTAAACATAACCATTTATTAAAAATTATTATAAGATTAAAATAAGACATGATAGTTTAAAGCGTAATACGATTACTTAAATCAGAATATACAATTACTATTACGTGTAAAGCGGTTAATTTTGCCCAACAATGTCACCATAAAGATGGCCCAAGACGGTTGTATGAGCGAATGAACGAACTAAAAACATGAGCAAGTATAAATATGCTTACCGCTTTTTCGTGCACGAAATGTGTGAGTATAAAATCTGAAATTGGATAATACGAAAATAATTTCGTATATATTTGAACATAACTTACCAGGTAGATTTACACTGCCGATAATCTCCACCGGTACGCCCATTCGCTTCCAGTGTAACCGAACTTTCCCCACATTAAAACTATAGGATTCGAAGACCGTCGTGCACTCCACTTTGTCCTAAGAATAAAATTTATCTACCATACACCAATTTACAAAACTCAAATACCATTGGAAATGTGGTAAACTCAAAATCGCACGGAGACTCGACCACTATCCTAAATATATTCGCTTATAGTAAAAGCTCGCAAATAATCAAATAACAATAATACCTGTAGTTCAGCCAGACGGTCCCTGAAATGTAATAATAAAATTATTTGAGAGTTAACTTTATTTTAAAAATTCGGCAGTCTTTATATGGAAAAGCACACGATTATTTTTAAAATCCATACGAAATTGTTTTTAGTTAAGGAGTAGTTAAAGTCTACGGAAAAATTTTTGAAATGAGAATGACAATAGCTTTTTTCCATAGACACTTTTTAAAATAAAGAGTAAACATACAAAATTTATTGAAACATTTAAAACGATTTGTTAAAAAACGATAAATAAAAATTAATCCCCAAATTAACCCTTCATGTTAATTCATGATATTGTAAAAATTGTTCTAGCTGTTTTTGCACTTAAAGTAACAGTCATACAGATTAAGTAAACTTTTGCCCTGTTAATATAAAGAGAGTTACCATTTGGAAATATAGCGAGGAATATGTTCGGCGTTGGGCTGGAGTGAATTCCAGAGGCTTTGCTGTTCACAAGGCACACGTTGGGAATCCAAATAGTGTCGACCATGCGATATGACAAACTCAAATTCGTAAGGCACTGAGCTCCTTCTTCTTGCTATAACGCGATATGTAACCGAACATAGATAAATGAAAATTTACTTCGAAGTTGAGCCCTGGATCATGCCAAATCTGAGAGAATAAAATATCCATCTTGGAAGAGCTGAGCAGTTCGTTGATCTCGGAGACCTTTTGTATCAACAGCTCCACTTCAACGTCGACTCCTTTTATGGAAGGGCTCAAGTTCCTGTCATATCTGTTCAATATGTCACCTAGTATCCTAAAATAAGGTATTCTTGTAATTTTTAAGGGTCTTGAAGTTTGGTTTGGTATAATACATTGCTCCTTTAAAATTTTTTCTGAATTTTAAGCGTGCATAGCAGAGCTTGTAAGAAAACCTATGGATTCGCACCCTCATAGAATATGCACTCGAACCATATCAGAATTTGCACCTTTAATGTGATGCAGCTCGAAAAACGACATTATTCCGTAACTGTAAATGTAGGGTACGAATCCTGTGATGTAAGATTTTTTCGACACGATCTTTATGTGCCCAAGGCGGAACAATTTTTAGCCGACCTAGATGGGAAAAACCAGGTCAGTATTTAGAAACCTATGTGCCCATAGTGCTTGACTGTTCATTGACCTCTATCCCGTGAATTTTTATATTTAGCAAAAATTAGGAATTATGAAAGAATTTATAAATCTTGTAAGAAATATGAGATTAAGCTATGTTCCGTAAATTCAAAAACTGGAAATTTAGATGTATAATAATGATATATCGGCATAATAATAATAATAATAACGTTTATGCATTAAAATGCGACTACACTTGATGTCAATCTGACGTGAAAATGATACACAATTACAACAACAATGAAGATGGATTTTCAATAAAGCATAGGGATTAGTGGACGCTAATGTCTGCGGAGTAATAATAAAAGTAAAAATATTTACCTGGTCGCGTGCTTCTCGGCCTGCCCCAAGTTACATTGGTCACTATGTTCGGTACCCACCAATATGTCTCGCACATTATCGATACTTGGTTTTGATTTAATAATGCTCGGATTTGCGATTGAAGTTTCCTTTATCATGACACAGTGCTCAGAATTAGATTGTCTATGGAATCCAGCTCGGCATTCACAACTCACAGTGTCGTTTGGCCACTTTTTGCAGTAGCTGCTGCGCAAGTCGCATTTATCACAGTCTGAAATTATTTCTTGCAATAACTGTTATAATACGATTATAGTGAACTCAGATAGACCCAAAGGAGTTATTAGAAAATGTACTATCAAAAATGTGCCTAAATGGTAAAAATTCAATTTTATGGCATTTACTTTTTGATTTTAAACATTTTTCTGACTTCTACCAGTTTCCCAAAATTTTCTAAAAATGTCTCAGCATTTCGCTTCCTAAAAATTTTCATGCATGTTTCCTGGTATTCTTTAACGCAAACTTTCATCGTCGTTCCACTGACGAAATTCTTTCAAACAGACTTTTCTCACGGCCGTGGCACCATTCGGGCCGTATTTGCTTATGTTGATGCTGTTTATTTTGGTCTCGACCTAATCCCTGCTCCCTCGCTTTTGACTTGTCGCGATTTCTCGGAAATTCTTTTCGACCATACCTCTTTATTTTTGGCCAAAGAAAGGTTAAAAGATCTAACTTGGTGAAGCAGAATGCTATTTTCGGTTTAAAGGGCACACATTTTGAATCATTGAACGTATGTGAGCAAAATAAATTTGCATAAGTATTTTTTAAAGCTATAAATAACCCTTATATAAATTTCGATGAGTACCGAGTCAACAAAACTTTAGGAGTCTGGGAACTAAAATCCGGAATCTCCTTTTTATTTTTCTGATTCTATTTCTTCGCGAACTTCCCAAATATGATGGTCTAAAATTCTCTAGAGATGTTATTATTATGCTGTTTTAAATATCTTTTAATAGTTAAAATATTAAACATATAAATATTTACCTCTCGGCATGGAATTAGCGGTTACGAGATCAGAAAATAACGGCATAGTTACAGATAGAAAAATTAGGGAATAACGTAACACAAGCAGGAAATGTGGCCAGTCATCACGTCGCATTCCGTGGAGGGGCAATTTCGAGTTACTTTTAGATTTTACGCCATAAATGTTGTGTGTAGTATCACCGGCTGGTTAAAGTGAACGCATAATGTATAATGCAATAAACGCGCTTTCGTCAGCTGAAATTTTAACATATAATGTTCCGGCATATACAAAAGGGCAATTCTAAATATATTTTAGTTAATAGCAAAGTACATTGATCGAACAAGCATGAAAAGTCAAAGCAGATACCTACTAGGTGAAAGCGTTAAAGTAAAATACGTCGATAAATTGTTTCGTAAGGTAAACTTGAGAAATTAAATTCAAATTTCTCAAATCCTAACGATATGCGAATAAAAAAAAGGAATGTAGTGATCTCAGAATTCAGGTCGAAAAACACGAAATTGCGAACAAACTGAAGATCATCTTCACGAACCTTTGCTGCAAACATCTTCTCTTTCATTCCGACACACGTCAAATGAAGCAGCGGAAGAGTAAACTTTGAGGACCATGAGTTTAATTAAAAGGTCCTTATGCGGTCTGAAGATGTTCAAACAGCAAAGTGGGCAGCACATGAGAAATGGGCTGCACTATAATGCGTTGCCGGAAGCTGGAACCAGCTGATACACAAATAAGGGAACTTAAAATCAACAACGGTCACACTGAGCCTCTGTCAAATTATTACGGAAAATATCACGTATTAAAATGTGAACAATCGGAATAGAAAAGCTTTTCAGTAAACATGTCCATGTTTGATGTCATCGGGTTTAGAGATTGCTTCAAGGTATTTTAAGGACCAAAATTTATTACTGTATTGGATGAAAAGTTAATTTTTTTGTACAGAATACAAAAATTAAAAATATCATAAAACTGCAACATCAAAGATTGTAAAGACATGCAATGCATTTTTTTTATAAACTAAAGGACCTCTAAGAAAATTTGGCCTCGTTCCAAAGGAAAGTCCTCGTCAACTCAAAAGAGTGAAATATGAAAAAGAGGAACAATTCAATAAATATGAGGTAGGTAACTGAAGTGATGATGAGTCAAGTGCAGGTGGTGGCGGCTTTGAAGACTGCTGCCAGAAAGTGGATGATCAAGACAGATTGGCCGGACACCGAGCCGGTTTAATATCCACACATTACAAGCTTCGCCACCACCATTAACACATGCCGCCGGCATTTGATGATTGATTTTTGTTATATTAATTTTGATGAATGGGCGTAAAAGAACGTTGATTTTAAAGCAATGAAACAGGAATATAAAAATTAAAAACTTTCGTATCGAATATTTCAAACGAAAAAATTGAATATTTAAGAGGGTTCGAAATTTTTAAGAGTTTGACTCAAAGTTACCAACAATGTGAAATTATGGCACATTTCTCTTTAAAATTGTGTTACAGGAGCCTTGATTTCAGTTGAGTCCTATTTTGAAACGGCCAAAAATGTCTTAGCATATTATTAAAGATAAAAAAGTTTCACGGAAATCGATTCAATTTTTCCCTAAAATGGAAGTTTAGTTCTGCAGTCCAATTTCGATCACTAATGCAAATTAAAAGAGAAAAGGAACTCTAAACGGTCTATTCAATGGCAAAAATCCAGGAATTTCCCTTATTATGCCATTTAATAAAGCTGGCTGACGAAACCTACGAAGACGACGCTTACGACGTGCCTCGTGGGAACCATTTGGGCCCGAGGCTAGCCAAATCTTCTTTTGAATAATATTAAGGTCCGAAATTCCGTTATGGAATATGTACACATTTTAATCAAAACAATGTTCGGAACAAAAAATCCAAGAAAGTTTCGAACTCTCACGCACTTTTGACTCCTTAATCGATGTGTCAAAGTTATTGAACGCTCCAATGCGCTAAAAGGAGTGTTGTCACAATGCTTTAAAATTTTATTTCTAGAACGTTTGATAGGTTCAAAAAAGTTTAACGCGGTGGGCATTTTGGGAAATCGAGCGAAAGAATTCAAAGACATAAGAACATAGCTGTGTCGCATACATGCTCAAACTTGGGATTTTACAATATATCATAAACAAAAATTCTTCTAAAACAGTTTTAAAATAAAAGATTGGAAAAAAATGTACAGGGTAAATTTTTTGCCTAAAATATAAAAACTGGTCTGTATACAATATTGAAAACGAAAGGCAACGGCGAAAATTTATACGGGTTAAAGCATTTTAGAGTTAAGAACCTTCATAACACCAAATTTCAGTGATCAAAAATCAGTTATCACCACAGAGCTGTCTTGTTTCATAAATTTGCTAAAACATTGTCTGTTTTCTACAAAACACCAAATTCAAATTAATTGACGTTGCATACTAAAATCAACACCAGAAAACATCTCGAAAAGGAACCGAGATAGTTCGCAGTCATACGCAAAGTGCTTATGCTCTGGAATGCTAAGCTAGACCTCCTCGAGGAAATATGAACAATTGCTATGCTCGTCGCTAATATTCTCCTTCCTGAGCCGCTCTTAAGCCGAATAACAACAAATGTCTCAACCTTGAAATTATCAAAGCGAATCCCTTTCCTCTGCCGAAGCAGTTATAATTCATGAGGAAGTCAGCCGCTTAAAAGTTCAAAAGAATCGAGTAAACTGAGATGGTGAGTTTTATTGCATCGGACAGTCATTGACTTAAAATGCTGGCTGTTTTTGTAGCAGAATACGCATTGTTAATGGCTTTCTAACACTAGGTCTACGCACGTGGGGATTTGCCGGGGGATTCCAGAGGGGATTGGCCATAACTTTTTATATTCATACTAGGGGTAGTAGGTATTTTTGCAAAAATGTAGCGGCAAGTGTCTAGTTTCTAAAAATCCAAGAAAAAAATTCTTATCCCCCATTTAACCCCCTGAAAAGTCCAACCCCCTCTGGAAAATCTGGAAAAACGCGATTTTCCAGAGGGGGTTGGACTTTTCAGGGAGTTAAATGGGGGTAAAAATTTTTTTCTTTGCATTTTTAGAAACTAGACACTTGCCGCTACATTTTTGCAAAAATACCTACTACCCCTAGTATGAATATAAAAAAGTTATGGCCAATCCCCTCTGGAACCCCCGGCAAATCCCCACGTGCGTAGACCTAGCATAATGGCTCAGAAAATAAGCCAATCAATCGGTTGTTGTATGTTTAGTAGGCATCGTCATACTCACGTTTTATATTTGTATTTGTACAAATTACTAACGTTGAATGTCCATTTTAAATATTGTATTAATTACGAATATATTATTGAAAAATTATGAGGAATAGAATTTAAAGTATAAAAGCTTCAGAAAACCCAGGATAGAACGACAGCGAAATATCAGATGTCGATCTGAAATTTTCCGATTTGAAGCTGACAAACATTCCACAAACATTATTTGCTTTATCGTCAAAATTTATGCTTATTTTTGTTTCGATTCCGTAACTTAAGTTTTCGTATTTATACCGTGAATGCCATTTCTCCACTTTCAAGCGCAAACTTTTCACCCAATTTCTCGAATAAATAATAGAACGCTGCTTTCGCGAATGTGCGCTGCAGGTGGAAATCGATTGTTTGGCAAATGCATTTGGTGAATAGTCAGAAATTCATATGGCTTCTGCTCGAAGCATTTCTAAATCGATCAAATCGCGAGCAATTTATAAATCGCTTTTGAACGCTTTGGTATGCACTTTGTCCTAAGAGGAAGTCATCCATGCAAATCCAAACGGCTAAATTATTGAAAGCAAACTTACCTCTCTTCCAAACAATTTTCCAATGGCCAGCAAAAAGGTAAATCTAATTTTTTGCCGTTACATTTTAATAAATTACATAGATTTCCTTTAAAATATGTAACGTTCTCTTTTTTTTAGCTGGCTTTGACTCCGAATAAAATCTTACGCCAAGATTGACGCATATGTGTTAGAAATTCGATTACAAATTTCTGATTTTTCTGACTGGTCACTTTACTTTGCAGACTGCGCCGTATATGCCCGAAACCGGTGTCAATCGCCTCCATTTTCACTCCTAATCCCGAAAAACACAATTCTTTTTTTTTGGAGAAATGCAACCTCTTCCGCCCACGCATGTGAATATTCTGTATTTTTGCATGCGTGGGCCCATTTTTTGCACGCCCACGCATACAAATTAAATTTTTATTGTATATTTTGTATGCGTGGGGCTTATAGACAGCGCGGCCCCAAGCCTAATGGCTTGTTTGGCGCCTTATAAGGGTTGTTTAGCCTAATGTAAAGGTTGTTCGGGGAGCCTAAGTTATTATATCGTACAACATATAAGCCCCACGCATACAAAATATACAATAAAAATTTAATTTGTATGCGTGGGCGTGCAAAAAATGGGCCCACGCATGCAAAAATACAGAATATTCACATGCGTGGGCGGAAGAGGTTACATTTCTCCAAAAAAAATTGTGTTTTTTTCGGGATTAGGACTGAAAACGGAGGCGATTGACACCGGTTTCGGGCATATACGGCGCAGTCTGCAAAGTAAAGCGTAGCCCTTACTAGCACATAGCAACACTGATTGTTGCATTTATTTCGTAAATTAGCTTAGCATTTTTAATCATGTAGTTGGGACGATCCTGGCTGCATCCTTTGGTTTTGATAAAACCTTTATATTACCTTTACCAGAGATACAGCATTTGCGGAGAATATAAGCTCGAAAATTAATCACATCCTATAAAATTCTGATCACGTCTATCTCGAAATATGCTAAAGTCACAGCACATCTTCTATAAATATTGAACTGATTTTGCTTGACTAGTTTTGATTGGTTACTGATATTTATATAAACGTATGCTAACTTTTAGCCAACGCCTGAAGAAGAGCTCGAGAAGCAATACTGCGACTATAAAGCTCAATTTGAGCAATGGAAAATAAAGAACAGGTTAAATTTCGATTTAACACCGATTTTCAATATTTTGTTTTAGCGACTCCGAAGGCAGCGAAGCATATATTCGATACGTGAAGCAGTTCGAAGAATGGGAAAAAGATGTCGAAAAGCGGAGAGCGGCTGTGCGTCAGAAGGCGGAGCAGGAACGAATGGCAGCGGAGCGCGACGCGAAACGTGAAGCAGAACTCCGCCAAAAGCAGAATGAAGGTATACTTATTTTTCGATAGACTAAGTGAGCATTATTTTAGTTGACAATTGAGGGCCCATGATTCAGTTTTTTGGGGCGACCGCCATTTGCGATAACAAAATATTTCAATAGATAATTTGAGTCTTTAACGATCTAAAGTATATCCGTATTTTGTTTCGATACCACTGTGTTATCTCCTGGTTCGACGTCGCCAATTCTTCCTGTTCGGACCACCGTAATCAGAAATCATAAACAACAACTGAACGACGCTATATTCCAAAATATAGCCCATTCCTAGGCCTACATAACATGTCATAAATCAAGCCAACAAACAAAAAATATCTCGAAATGCACTTTGATCACGACGACACTCTAAAATTCCCCCCAAAACAGGACCTAAATACAGTATCTCACTGGAAAGACGTTTTTAATCTGTACCGACCAATGCGCCATTCAATTCAAAAAGAGAGGACGGCGTAATACAATGACTTATAGTTGTGCACACATACTTTTCTTTTGGTTTCTATTGATTCTTTTCATCGGTCAAGCTAGTTTTCCCACAAAAGTTTCGACTATAACTCAGCAGTGGTATAGAAATAGAAATAAAACTCGCATAATGTTTAGTTCGTTAAGCTCCTAAAACTCAGTCCTGCTATATTCCATTTATCACAATTGGAGTATGAATGAATCAGCATATAAAAACAATAATTTTTATTCTAATGAACTTAACGTAGGATCCTATGTAAATTTCTTAATTTGCTATTCTAAATTAATTAGTAAAGCTAAATTATTCTATTTTGGTAGTAAAATTCCTATTCTCAAACAAATAGCTAATTCACTTATGTCTAGCAGACAGATGATAAAAATAATTAAATATGAAGAAGCACAAAGTAAATTTTATTAGTCAAGAAGAATGACCGTAATGGATTCTTCTTGAACCCTTCTGGGCACTTTCTGATGTGCAAGTTATATTTTCATCTTCTGTCAAATATAACTATTAACCCCGGGTCACAATATCGAAATATCTTATGAAACAAGGTGATGAAATCGCCTTTTTTGAGCCACTTTTCACTATGTATTTCGCTATTGTGACCCGGGCTTTAGATGATGACATTTCTCAAGTTATTAACCTATCACAGACAAATTAAACTTACTGTATTTAGAAGCTGCAGCCAAAGCATACGCTGAAGAACAAGCGTCGTACGTCGCAATGCATCAGCGTGCTATGCAAGTGGAACAAAATGCTCGATCCAGGCTTTCGGCCGGCAAACATAATTTGACCCAAGTCTCTCTTATGGGATATGGATCTCCGAGCATTGACCAAACTCCTACCGTCCGTTCTCGAGCTCAGCCAACCTTTGGACCAAGTACTATTCAAACAGCGTCGCAAGCTGCCGCGCCAGTTAGTGCAGGTTAATTTTCGAAATACATTATTTACAGCCGAGAAAAATCTGTAATCAGAATGTTATTTTAGATAACTCAATGGTAACAGTGATGCAACAGATGTTGAGTTTCGTCATGGGCACGGACAAACCAAAAAATGGAGACGTCTCTGGTAAAATTCCCTTGCTGGTTTGTGTAACGTATATGAAAAAGCTTAGATATGAATGGAACACAGGTGCCTGCAGAAGTGGCAGCAGCACAACCGGAGCCAGCCACTCCGCCACAATTATGGGGAAGCGATGGCGCATCTTATCCGGTCACGGTAATGGTTTAGTTTGGCCTATTTGTAGTAATACATGTATTAATGTGTAATACTAATTGATAAAATATTGCTAGTTTCCATTTCATTTATTAGTTAAATTTGAGTCCCTAGCTCTGGGGTTTGGTGCCTCACTCAGGGACCCCTAGACTTTATAACTCCTTAAATACTTATATCGAGGACTATTTTACGTGTAGAGACAAGTCAGAATAAATAAAGTTTTCATTGACAAATAGATATTTTACATGGTCGTAATGCGATAGTTACATAGTACAAATTCCCGAAATCGTCACTTCGCCTTGCGGCATAGTGACACCCCTGATTCTTTCAGCTTCCCCCACTGCCTCTAGTTGCTCAGTCCTGACTATTTATACTGGCTGGAGCCGCTCCTATCCAGACAGGAATCTTGTGATTACCCCTAATTGGTCTCTCTGTCCCCTTCAGTCTTTTCCCAATTTTTGGTCTTGTAGTGAACTCTGCATGACAGCCCGGGCTAGTTTCAGGCTGATCACCACCCCGTTTGTTTTGAAACAAGCCCTAAAATCTCTGGGAAAGTGGTCACGGGAACGAAAGCTTGCAAAGTTCTGTACATCTGAGCGATCTTTGCTCAGCTGTGAAGCACGTGAACTTTGAGAGTCGAACTAGGCTTACCCCGAAATTATAGCTTTAACACCTATCACCCCCATTTAAGACTGCCCTCAGTCTTGGTCTCTTTAACGCCTATCACCCCCATCAGTCAAAAGCCCAAACAAAAATAATGATAAGATCCCAAGACATAAGAAATACCTGAAAAATAGGTTAAGTAGTAACGATAAAGATATGAATGGATCGGTAAAATGTGTGAATCTGTAGAGTTCTGGTTTGGTTGGTCGATCGGGAGTGAACGCACGATCTCTATCGCGCCGTTCCTGGGCCTGAATCTCTCGCAGGCGACCTCGACCTTCCTCGAAGATGGTACCGGCCATATTTAGGAATCTCCTGGCCCCTTCCAAACCCCTGCCGCCCGGAATGAATATGAAGACATTTCTGTTCACTTCATTGATCTCCATCAATGGCCCTGTTGGAGTGGGCTTAACTACAACACGAACTGGCTGTGGTCGGGTTATTTCAGTCTGGATGTGAGACGCGGCCCCTTCGCTCACAAGTCGCTCAGCACGATGTATGACGTCCCCCGGATTTTGCAAGGTGATAGTTCTGTCGCCCTTGGACCCTGATTCAGTCACCAACAACCACACTTCAGCCGAATTGGTACCCCTAACTGCTTGAAAGGCAAAAGATTTTCGCTCCAACGTGAGGGACGCAGATGCTAGAATTTGTTGTCCACTCATCTGCAAATTAAGGGGTTATCTACTATATTTCATTTTTGTGAGAGAGTGAGAGAGAGTAGACGGAGAAAAGATCCTTATTTGCGTGGTCGAAGGTTATACCGTGCTACGCCCGGTATACCCCCTGATTTTTCCCCTTGCTCAGGAATTTTTGCATGTTGAAAACCGGGAACGCTGACAGGTTCAGCCCCATGTTCTTTGAGCTGAGCCGCCGTATCCGGAGTAAGTTGCGGAAGCGTAAGTGCCGGTCCTGGTGCATCCGGTTCTTTGAGCCCCAAATATTTTTTAATTTGATTAAGATGCACTTTTTGTAGCTTTTCCTGTGGTGATTCACAGCTTTGTATAAATGCATGAGGTTCATCAATGGAAATCACCCTAAATAACCCCTTCCAAGTGAGACGAAATTTTGGCGACTGACCCGGTTTCACTTGCGTACGTTTAAGCATTACAACGTCCCCTTCGGTTATAATCTGTGGTTTTATACCCCGATTGGCCCTTTTTCCATTGCTTGCGCATGTTCAGCTGAAATTTCCGCCGCAGAAGTCCAAGCTGTTCGCAGGCAAATGAGCAGTTCGCGACGGAATTCGTCAACTGGTGTGAACACGTATGGATCCCGTCTTTTGTGGTTCAGGATGACGTCAATGTTCATGACTGGAGTGCGCCCGAACATTAAGAAAAATGGAGAATCCCCTGTAGTGACGTGTACAGAGGTGTTATAAGCAAAACAGGTGGCATTAAGTAACTCGTCAAAACTTTTTCCCTTTTTCATAGATAGGAATTCAGCTAAAATACCCTGAAATGTTTTAAATGATCGTTCGACTGTACCATTCCCCTCTGAGTGGTATGGTGTAGTCAGTCGATGTGAGAACCCCAACAGCTTGCTTACTTCAGCTATAAATTCCGCAGAGAATGTTTTGGCGTTATCTGACACAATTTGAGTTGGTGTGCTGTATTTCAATACAAACTCCTCTACGAATGCGGTTGCTAAAGTGAGTGCTTTGGTGTCGGGCACAGGAACAGAAACAACAAATTTGGTGAACATGTCTATCATGTTCAGAATATGCTTATTACCCCGCGGTGTTTCTGGCAGGGGCCCACATAAGTCGATTCCCACCCTAGCCAAAACGGTATCATTGAGAACAGCGGTGATCGGATATCGGAGATGCGCTCGCGGAATTCGGCGTCTTTGGCACAAATTGCACTCCAGAACCCAGCGACGAACATCGGCAGCCATATTTCGCCAAAAATAACGCTGTGCAATTTTGGTGTACGTTTTGGTAGAATCCATGTGCCCGCCACCTAAAATCGATTCATGCATGGATTCGAACAGGTTGCGTTGTAGTCCGCTTGGTACAACTACCCTCTGGTGACGCTCCTTGTCCCCTACAAGCTTGAAGAGTGTCGCGTCTTTGACCTCGCAGCGGTCGAGGTACCAAAGTACATCCTGACTGGACTCAAGATCGGTGTCAATTTCTGTTTCCGGATCTAAAAGATGACGCCGGACTACGGCGAGAACCGGATCAAGATCTTGCTCCTCACTGATACTGTGTTTAGAACCTGCAACGTATAAACAGACCGGAAAGTCAACGATGTCGGGCAGTTCAGATGAGCCGGTTGTCCCCATAGAGGCAGCGCGAGAGAGGGCGTCTGCTACTTTGTTGCGCTCCCCATTGATATGTTCGATTTCGATATCGTACATATCAAGTTCTATTACCCACCTGGCCAGATTAACATGTTGTTCCCGTTTTTTCATAAGGTACTGTAGTGGTTTATGATCTGTATGAACCACGACTTTTGATTGAAAAATGTACGGCCTGAAAAGCCTAAGACCCCAGATTATAGCACCCAGTTCTGTTTGGACTATTGGCCATTTTCGTTCAGATTTAGACAAAACCCGGCTCCCATACATGATTGCGTAATAGCGTCCTTCGTCATCTTTCTGGTTTAGGCTTGCCCCTTGCGCTACATTTGACGCGTCAACGAAGAGATGGAATTCCCTGGCGTAGTCTGGAAAACGAAGGACAGGTGGAGAGAGAAGGAGTTTCTTGAGGCCCTCAAATGCTTCCTCCTGACTAGTCTCCCAAACAAATTTGTTATCTTTGCTAAGTAGCCGAGTAAGTGGCTCAACCAACCCAGCGAAGTTTGGTATAAATTTGCGATAGAAAGAACCCACCCCAACGAAAGATTTGACCTGCTTTGCATTAGTAGGTCGCGGAAAGTTCCGAATTTTAGAAAGATTGTCGTCAGCCGGTGAATACCCGTACCTGGAAATTTCATGCCCTAAAAATTGAAGTTTCGTTCGGGCTAGACAGCATTTCTTTGGCGCGAGCTTTAGATTGAATTGGCGGAATCGCGTAAAAACTTGACGTAGTATGGACAAGTGCTTATCAAATTCGTCCGATGATGTGTAGACCAAGATGTCATCGACGTATGCTAAAACCCCAGAGTTGATGCACGAATCACCACCTAATACGGTTGGTGTCAACATCACGAGCTTCGCGGCCAGACCCCTGGAGGATTCAAAGATTGCGTACTCATCTGTCGGAAGAAGTGTGCGGCCCGTTAAAGTACATTCTACTATCGTCTCAGTCATTGGTGGAAGGACGACATGAGAAGAAAGGCATACCTTGCGGCTCCGAGTCCGGACGTCCTCCAATGACCCAAGCGGAAGCAAAGAATTACCTATTGAAAAAATTTTATTGGCAAAGTCCATTGAGAACGGTGGAAACAGAACTAAAGAATCCGTGCCAATGAGCGCCTCGTATGACCGCGTTTGCAAATGTTGTGCCCACGAAAAATATATTACATCTCGTCTTCAAATTGTGCGACGCGAGTGAAAACGTCCGACAAGTCCCCTTGAGTTGCATTTTTTGTTTCGTCGTAAATATTGCCCAAAAGTCGAATGTCAAATATTGGTACCCCTTTTTGGTCACTAAGCAATGCTTTGGTGATCACCATGTTTAACCCCGTAGAAGTGAGAGAGAAGAGGATAAGGAGAAAGTTTTCGGTGAGCAAATAATACTGAAAAAAACCCCACCTTAGTCCTTTCGAAATAGAAGACGGAAGATGGCACGCGAGCTGCTGTATGGAACCAGGGAGGCAGTTGGCAAGAATTTGAGCTTGGAGAATCGACGAGCGCTGAATGAGAATAGGCCTATCCTTGATAGACCTTTAACGTAGGCACAAATATCGAGAACCCATTTGTTTTTGCGTTTTGAATGATCCCAATGTTTATGATTAGGCAAAAATAGTAAATATGGGAATATAGAATTGAAGGAAATCACACAAACATGATAATAGTGCGATAAATACACCGAATACTGTGCCAATTTAGGTAATAATGACAAGTAATCTTGAAAAGAGAGGATTATGTTGCTTAGGAATAAACATGCTTTAGGTTGTATAGTCTAGTACCACATAAAATCCTCATAATTTAACTCAAACGCAAAGAAATCCCTCATCTCAGAGTGAAAGGCTCGGCTTTCCACATCACCACTCCATAGAAAGCCAAAAGCAACACTGACGTCTTGGTCGTGGCTAAGATCCCCTAGCGCCGGAGCCCATCTTTGGTTTGTTCCCTATCTGTGTTATCTGTTATTGGGCCACTTTTTTTTGATTGTCGAGTCTCTTGTCCATCCCGTGATTTGTTAGCCCTCTCCCGGCCACTAGGCTCAATCGGCTAGTTCTTCTGACCACGCACGCATCAGCCTTGGAATGTTCTTGTGTCCTAGTTGTTCCTTATTGAGCACTCTCCGTCTCTCATTTCAAACAGTGGCGAATAACAGACGCTGAACCCCTAAGAATGTTGCCGCTGTAACTATGGTCCCTCGAAGCGCAGGACCAAATTTTGCAGCTTTTCCCAGAGATCACTCCCCCATCGATTTGCAGAAGAAAAATCGATGATTCGCCAAATGCACTTTTATTGTTTGTTTGTTTTTGTTGATTTGAATCGATGCAGTATTCGGCGTCGTCGCTCTTATTTTAAGAGGATGACATTACAGCATACTTGATACCCCTTGAGTTTTTCTTGACTGCGATGTACCCTTAGGAATTATACCCCTTATATTAATAATGATGTTCGAGATTGCTAAGAACTTTTTCGCTTGACCTTGTTCGAAAGTAGTCGCTTTAGTTAAAAATTTATTTGTCTCCACGTCCTGTTCCTTCCATTTGCCCGGGCATTCCTTTTTATTCCACTAATTATATTTTTTCTTGCCGGTTCATTCCTTTTGATTGATCCTTGTCACGTATTTGTCCTTTGGATCCTTCCATGAGAGCTCCTTTTATGGGTCGACCCGTATATTCTTGTATCTAAGTATTTTTTTTGTAACCCTATATTTTGTTGATCGGCTCCATTGATTCTATTGTAGCAGCTCCAAAATTTGTCCTTTACTGTCCCTGCATTCCGTTTAAGCCTTATTATTTGTCGAATTCTAATAGTCCGTAGTTTTCCCATGAAAATCAGATTGATCAGATCTGATTCACCGAAGTCCCCACTGTAGAGTCAGAGATAGGTTGGGGCCGCGGTTCCCCGGCCTGTCTCATTATGTTACCCCTGAGGGGCAACAAGACCCCAAAGTGACGACTCCGGCATTCGAGGCGCTGCTACCAGTTAAATTTGAGTCCCTAGCTCTGGGGTTTGGTGCCTCACTCAGGGACCCCTAGACTTTATAACTCCTTAAATACTTATATCGAGGACTATTTTACGTGTAGAGACAAGTCAGAATAAATAAAGTTTTCATTGACAAATAGATATTTTACATGGTCGTAATGCGATAGTTACATAGTACAAATTCCCGAAATCGTCACTTCGCCTTGCGGCATAGTGACACCCCTGATTCTTTCAGCTTCCCCCACTGCCTCTAGTTGCTCAGTCCTGACTATTTATACTGGCTGGAGCCGCTCCTATCCAGACAGGAATCTTGTGATTACCCCTAATTGGTCTCTCTGTCCCCTTCAGTCTTTTCCCAATTTTTGGTCTTGTAGTGAACTCTGCATGACAGCCCGGGCTAGTTTCAGGCTGATCACCACCCCGTTTGTTTTGAAACAAGCCCTAAAATCTCTGGGAAAGTGGTCACGGGAACGAAAGCTTGCAAAGTTCTGTACATCTGAGCGATCTTTGCTCAGCTGTGAAGCACGTGAACTTTGAGAGTCGAACTAGGCTTACCCCGAAATTATAGCTTTAACATATTAGTAAATTTAAACACCAAATGAGAATTACAAAAATCAATTCAGTAATTGAAACGCAATTAAGTGAAACAATTTATTTATAAAATAATTCGCTCTGTATATAATTACGTGCAATGCCTCAATACTTTAAAGACAAATTGTTTTTTTCTCGATTATATGAAAGTTATCTTTTGTGCTTCATTTCTTTTTCCTCCAAAAATATAATATTCACTTTCAGGATCCGATGTTCGTTCGATGGAATGTGCGTGCAGCACCGCCAAATTTTCGTGCCGATTATCAGCCTCCGCCCTCTAGTATTCCCGTGGCTCCGTACTGGCTGTCTCTGAATAAGATGGCCGAAGCAAAACTTGTACTCGCGCCACAATTGAATGTGCCACCCCCGGCGCCACCTAGCCTGATGCAAACGGCGCCGTTTAGCATTCCTCCGCCGAATCTCAACATGCCACCACCGACCTTTAAAACATGATCTCTGATTTTATTATATATTGTGTACTATTATACGTTGGTTATCATAATGGATCATTTGGTGAAATGAAATATTTTTACAGAAAATATGAGTTTTACTACACCTTGAGATAAAAAAGCTGTGGTGAAGTGGCATAAATGCTGACTGAGGTTATTTAATGTTATGCATTAATTTTGCTGTGAGAAATAGCTTCTCACAACAAAATTAAACTCCTTTTCGATTGTGTTAATAACGTTCTGTTATTTTTATATCATTCATATTGTATCTATTTTTACAACAATATGGTACATCGCAACAAGTCTTTATATTCGATGTGTTAATTACAAAGGCACATTTACTAATAGCAATGTCAAGGATTGTACCAATCAAGAAAGAGTAATGTAAAAGTGAGAACAATAAGGCAGAATAGTGCAATGACCCGTCTTGTGGCTGTGTTTCTAATCGCCTCTCGGATATACTCATTTGCTATGTCCAAGTTGTCCAAAGTCTCTATTGAGTGCGTGTGAATTGTGTCGATGTCCCTGTCTTGTTCCACTAACTGAAAATGTTCACAGTTAAATTAAAATTCTAGTACATATTAGGAAATATTTACCTTTTCAGCGAAAGTGTCCTGCAATTTTTGAATCTCCAACAAATGACTCTCAATCCTCAGAATCTCCTCATTTGAGTGCGAAATACGTTTGAAGAGTCCTTTATTTTCGGCCATTAATTGTTCTTGCTCAACTATTGACAGCACACCAATGTCGAAATCTTCGACAGGTTCGTTTTCCGGAATCGGCTCTATATACCTGTCCACCTCAAATTTTGGCTCGACTTTTACTTCTTTGTGCTTAGTTGTGCCGTTTTGCAAGCCAAACTTCGTCACGGACTCGTCTTTGATGTCTACATAAAATAATAAATCGCAATATTCATAATTTGTCATACTAATGTAAAAAAGGCAGTGAATTTAAATTTAATCCCATGTAATTATCACAATAGATTGCTTGTAAGGAATTTAATTTTCGTCTTGTGAAAGTTCTGCAGAAATGTACAGGAAACATTTACGACTAACCCTCTAGCCTAAATGCCTTATAGCATACAAAGGTAATCAAATTAAACACCTACCAAAAGCCCCTGTAGCTTCTTCCCAGCCATCTACTCTGGAAGTGGGTGAGCCCAACGTGTCCAAATATTCATCCTTATCCTGCCGATCTTCGATTTCCCTTTGCAATTTGCGGACTCGATCCACTTTCGTTTCCTCTTCTTCTTTTGCTGCTGCCAAGTTTGTCTCATACCTGAAATCAGCAAGTAGTTGAAGACACCAATTAATGGAAAGGCTTACATTTCAACCAAATTTGCCAGCCGACATATCCGACGAATATGTTGCGACTTTTTCACATAAATGGACCTAAAACGTTAGTAAAGATTAAATTTAGTAGATTCGGATTCTATTATTAATGTTTCAGTCGATACCAGATCGTCATAAAACTGTATCTATACAAGATTAATTTTTACCTAGACATTGCGACAATGTGGCACACGTTCTTCAGGTAGATATTGAGCAGCCGAGCCACAAACTTCAAATGCTTAAGCTCATCTTCTCGCAGAATTTTGTCTGCAGAGATTTGCTTCTCAAGACATTGAATCAGCCTCGAGCATTGTTTTATAGCTGTGTCTAAATATATTCATATTGAAATGCGCTTATAATTTTTATCTCAGTTTTATAAATATTATAGAAATATTATAGAACAGTTATAGAAATATTAGATTATACAACAAGAAATCATAAAGTAATTTCAAATAATCAAGAATTCTTGAATGATAAAAATTTGAAACACTTTAAAGTTCTTTCCTAACGTACAGAACAGAAATGTATTTCATAATATCTTTACAATGTGGATTTTCTACCCTAACTACATTTGAGTTGTAGAACGTCGAATATAATTTAGGAATGCCATCATCCTACTTTATCACAAAATTTGTCATTCTGAAAAGTTCTACATTGCCTGCCATTTTAGGCAATACATTGCACGCAACATGTCTCCAAAATTCTTACCAGTGTCAATATCGAACTTTTTGCGATCCTCATCTGTCATGAATTCCCCATAAGTGGAAAATGTGCTGCTGCAGAGAATATAGCCTTTGCGCTTTTCCAGAACCAAATTTCGAAGTTCGGTAATATTCTGAAGCACTTCCCTCGCCTCGTTGTTGAAAATCGAAAAATTCGGTGAAGAGCGTTGTGGCGCTTTTGTTCGATCTTGTTTATAGCGGTCGACTGCTAAAATCCATTCTCGAATTAAAACAATTAGTTTCAATGTATTCTGAGTGTTGTGAGGGTCCATATTTGGATATTACAAACTTTTATTTCGTTACCAGGCCTAAGTTTTACGATATCAAAATCATGACAAATTAAATAACCTACAAATTATGAGACTGGATTAAAATGAAGCTGAACTATGCCAGCTATTTTGAATCATCTTAATGCGAATAAAGGTAGCACATAAAATAATTACCGGAATGTGTGGAAGATGATCCGGCTTTGTTAAGCGCCTCTTTATTCTTCAGCATTTTGACTCTCGCTTTGAACAGCGTCGTATTGTCGATCATACTTGCGAGTGTCTGAAACATAGCAAATATTTACGGTCATAGAACATAAGTGCAATACTCTTGATTCCATTCTACGAATATTTGATATTTGAATGAAACGTAATAATTCAGCTCAAATAGTGATTCTCAAATATTACATTCGCGATATTTTTGATGTCACAGATTTTAGAGTCCAAAATTACATTACCTTTGCTCACTCGCAACAGAACAAGGAATTTAGTGATAGTCTAGCCGGTAGTTTGAACTTCTCACTATAGATTTAGTTTCTTTTGTGTCATTTTGAAATGTTTGAAATTGTTAATAAAAATTGTATTCTAGCTAATATATAATCGCAACGCACTTTCTCCTAAAATTGCAGAACGTTGCAAAATCCTTAAGTTTGTTCTATGGAATTATTATACCATAAAAATTAATATACCACGACGTCCAAAAAGTTTTCTTTCGTTGGGATAAATAAATCTTCATAATGTTCGTAAAAATAACTTTGTCCATATAACAATTATTTGTGAAGAACAGTGCAATAAATATAATTTACTTTTCTGCACATAAATATTCACAACCATCGTGGAATTCAAATGAAAGTCATTTTCGGCATTATGCAATATGACATTCACTAATAAGAGATCTTTTTATAGAAATCACAAAGCGCCGGTTATGCATACAACGAGAGGCAATAGCTTTCTGAAATAGGATTTTGTTGAATAAGCCATGGGATCGAGTAGAAATATGGTCGCGCGGTTCCGTTTTGGTTTGTCATTGGTATTTCCAGAATCCAAATTTGTCGCTTATTTGCCGCTGCCAGACCATATGGCGATGATAATCACCAGCAGGATCAAGATCACTCCCATTATGATCATCATCTGAGAGCATCGAATTAACGTTGAAAATAAAATAAATTTTGAACTTATTTAATTTTATTTTCAAAGTAATTTTAGCAGCGGAATTAAAGTGACAAAAGTTTATTTTAGGGCCAATAGCCTCTAACTTTGACGGTTAATCTAATAGTGCGAACAATAAATAAATTATCATAAAGTGGCATGTCAAATCATGGATCCATTCCTTGTCGTATATATTGACTTTTTTGCTTTTATGTCAAATTGGTGAAATATTCTACAATGTCTATTTATAAAGATATTAGCCAATTGTACCATAATCACATCCTTATAGTCACATTAATGCCAAATAATTTTAAAATAAAAACCTTTATGTTTTTCCACCAGTACTTTCGCTTCAAAGTCGCTGCCGATCTCTCGAATTGCGATGCGCCTTCCTGAAATTATACAATTCTTTAAATATATTTTGCGCTCGACTAATTTTTAATTATAAATAAACGAAGTTTCAGATAAAATTTAGCTTATAGGAATGAATATCGATTTCGCATTATCCTAGCTGTGAAGCAAAGTTCTAAGATACCTGAAGAGCATCAGCGCGATCATCCAATTGAGATAGTTTCTGATCTCGATTCAGAATCCGATCCATGTTTACCTGCAATTATGGCGTTTGTATCAGTAAAAGTACGGTTATCGCTAGAATTACCTTCATGATATCCGCAACCTCTCTGACCTGAGCCTGGGCCTGCTGGACACGCTTGTTGGATGAGCGCGCCGGCTGCTCACCTTGGCCATCTGATCCTGGTTGGCCTTCCATTGTAGTCTTAGGTTTCAGTGAAGTGCTTTGACTAGCTAAAAGGTTAAGGGAGGAATTTTAATTTGAAGAAAATTAGCGCGATATATTTTGGAAGAAAAATTTAATCTGAAGGAATTTGGGCAGAAAATATGCAAATACAATGAATATTACAATCAATAATCAATTTCCGAGTCTGTTAGATTTACAGAAATTTAGGTTCAACTATTCCGAAAATAAATCAATAATTTGAAGTATACAAAAAGTCAACTTTACATTCCTCTATATATTATCAAAAAAGTCCGCATACATTATTCAACGAAAAATATGTGTATAAACATTTCATTTGCAGAGAACACATTTCGGTGAAATACCATTTACTGTTTGCGCATACATATTCACAACGTCGAATTCAAATAAAACCAGTCACTTTCGGCTTGATGCTGAGGCAAAGCCTAACATTTTTTACAAATAACAGCTCTTTAAAATGTAGTACGAGAAATATGGGCTAAAGTGTAGTTTATGGATACAGCGATATACAAAGAAGTTTTAAATAGGATTTTTTTGAATATTTGTGTAAATCATGCAACAGAGTGAATAGCGGTCGCGGAGTTCCGTTTTGGTCGCTGGTCTCGGAGTTGGTCGATTATTTACTGCCGCCGGCCCATATGACGATGATGATCACGAGAAGAATTACGATCGCGCACATAATGATGATCATCTGAAAGTCGAGGACTATCAGTGGAAATCATATTTATTTGTTTATGAAATTTTGTGCTGCTAACAAAAATATTTACTTATAAATTCGCTGAGGTTAATAACGTTTAGGAGGAGATTCAGGCTATCACTTGTTGTGGCGAAAAATGCGGACGATTTTTCGCGAATAAAACATATTTTTCTTGCATATCTTACGAATAAAATTTCCTTAAGGAAATGTTTCAATGAAAGTACTTTTCTGCGAATTTGGTTTTCATGTTTAAATTTGTTTTATACCTTTATGTTTTTCCACCAGTACTTTCGCTTCAATGTGGCTGCCGACTTCTCGAACTGCGAAGCGCCTTCCTGAAATATTACAAATTGTAGACTGAACGAAAGTTTGTGCTGAGTAAATTTTTGTGGGAATTGATAACAAGTTTATAAAATATTCACCACTCTGAATAAAACTTATTATATTTATTAATTTACTTAATATAAATCACATTATATATTACCTGAAGAGCATCTGCTCGGTCGTCCAACTGCGACAACTTCTGATCACGTTCGAGAACCTTCTCCACATTCACCTGAAATTGTTAAAACGGTTTTCAAAAGTTATTTTTTCTAATTAACTTACCTTCATGATGCCTACGACCTCGTCCACCTGCGCCTGGGTCTGCTGCAAACGCTTGTTGGACGGGCGCGATTGTCCCTGGTTGTCTGATCCTGGCTGGCCTTCCATAATAATATTTTTGCCTTCAATAAAGTGCTTCGCTTTGCTAAAAATTAAGCATGAGAATTAACAATGAGTCAGTTAGTCGAGAAATCAGTCATATGATACTAAATATTAATTACAGAATAAAATAAATCGGAGTCGCCGGAAGTGAAAACAATCAGAGAGACATAAAAACATTGCAACTATTAACAACAAAATGTATCAAAAATTAATGAGGTAACTCTTTGCAATCTATATTTTATATCGTATCCCGATATCTAAAAAATTCCAAATAAAAATTTCAGATGTTTTATTGGTTTTTAAAAGAAAATCAGCTGTTTTCGAAGGCCAAACGAATCCAGAAAATAACAGAATTTGGCTGTGAATTGGAAACAAATCAATATGTTTCACTAAAATAATATTATGACAAATATTTTCGAGTTTGATACAAAAGTCGAAAGATATGTTGGGGTTCCTCGGGAAAATCTCTGAAAACAAACACGTGTGACACATCGCTGAATATGTATGAGCGAAGGGAGCACAACGCCAAGAGTATGACAATAAATCGATACATATGAATGTGCAATGAGACCGACATCGAATTGTCCGCTCTCGAGCAAAAACACATTTTTTATTGGCGCAATTTGCATTTTAGGAAATAATTATTAAGAGTGGAGCGGCCAACGATTAATAAAATTTTTGGTCTCGGTGAAGGAAAATATAGAGGAGGAATGTTTAAACAAACAAACAAATGATCATTTCGCAACAACTTCAAATCGATTCCTCCTTTAATAGATAGATAGATTGCGGTGAGAGGAGTGGCGAGAAGCACAAAGATCTGCTTCAGGATGTTAAAATGAATATGGTTATTGTCTAGCATCAAACTCACAACCTTTATACGAACCTTTTGGATTTTGTAAAAAGACAACGTAATAAATAGTGGACAAAAAGATTAAATGGGTTCCGAAAAAAGACAATGCTTACCGTAGCAAGTTAGCACTGTTCTAGAAATTCTGACGCCACGCTTCTGAATGCTTTCCACTGATTAACAAATAAACGATTGTTGTTATAATTTGCAATGAAATTGTTATCGTTTTTGATTCAAAGTTTTTCAGTAAATTGAAAATGGAAGTTGGAATCAGACAACAGGAACAAAAAAGGAAGCGAATATTTTAGGAATATGAAACAAATAAAACGCATTCCAAACTATGTGATTGATAACGGTTTGAAAAATAACTCATCTCAGAAATCTTATCAATCCAAACTATATTCAAATCTGCGCCTGTCCAAAACAATCCGACTCATTCGTATGCACTAATTTGTGTTCTCGCAAGATATCTCTATGTCATTGAGGGATCAATCATTAGGCTCTTCAGCCAAAGGGTGATTCTAACAAGGCTATTCACAAACGTCTCCTCAAATATTGATTTTCGAATCGGAAATTGAGGAATGGACCACCACAACGCCGCGGGCGTTAGCAATGAATGGAATGGCATTCCTGCGGCCAAATAGAGAACGAAGGCGCAGAGGTTGGGCAGTGCCACCAAGTGTTTGACGGCCGAAAAGGACTGGCTTAACGGAAAAAGTGAATACGCGGTAAGTATTGCCTTTTGCTTTTTCGTGTGTTTGAGAGAAAAAAAGAAGAATTAAAAGAGCAAAATATGAAATGCTTAAACGATCGTCAAGAATATTTGTTGGCCGAAAAGAGGCAGAGTTACATTTTAGGAAATTTATGTCATTTCAAAATATACAGCATTGATTCGATATGTCGCTAACAGTAGCACCGTAAAGTTGGCCATAAAAGGTCATTGGGCCATAAAAATTTCAATTAAATGCATAAGTTTAAATTTCCATAAATTTAATTATACAAAAATCGCACAAAAATCCTTTGCTCTTGCAAATGAAGCAGACGTTTTGTTCAGAGGTCGAGAGAATAAGATTCGACAAATGGCATATTTTCATGTTGTTATTCCGAAATTTCGGAACGCAATCCTCGCTTAATATTGGCTTCATTGTATCGGAAAAGTATCTTTGTGAGTGCCACTTTCGATTTCCCTTTCGCACGCGAGCGCCGAAAAGACTTCACATCCACAAATATCACTGTGACAGAGCTCAGGACGAAAGACCACAACTAACGCATAGACAGCAGAGAGTCGTTAAAAAGCTGCCGAAAAGACGGACCTCGACATTCCAAATATAAATCGATTAACTCTGGTTTCTGTTCTCTGTCCTCAGTTTGGTCCCGACATTTATGTCCCTCGCAGGCTTTGGCCAGCCTCGTGCGTAAGCAAATATTATTGTTGGATGTTAGCAAAACGAGTCCGGCACAGCCCAGGCCTGGCCCCATCGGCTCTAGCGGGACTTTGTCTTTCGGCAGAAACAAAGTAAAACAATAGAAAACGGAAACGCATCGCCGTTTTTTCTCGTTCCGACCGTAAAGGAGCGAATTTACGTAAGAGCTGAGAGCTCCAATGCTCGACTCAACGAATGCCAGCTTTTGGGAGCTAAGCTCCACTTCTAGCTACTAATTTTTGTCACATGGGTTGCGGCAGAACCATTCTACAAAAAATGGACGTTTTTCAATGTAAGATGATAACGGAAGGAATTGCCAATATATCATTTATGTGACAAAAAATATGCCTTGGCAAAACTGACAATGTTGCGCTTAATGGTGGTAAAGCGATAAATAATCTGAGAAGACATCTTGGCCTACAAAAGTCAGCCTCTCCTATGTGAAAGAAGAATATTGTTTAATACACATTTATGCATAAAAATTCATTCTTGGCCAATCTTTGAGCATTTATAGACAAAAATGTAATGAGGGAGTGGGACAAAGATTGACCCACAACGCTAAAAATGAGCACCTCGACTGAAAAATTAAAATTCAAGAATTCGTTATATTTAATCACCTTTGTTAGTGGAATTTTTTGGACACTTCTTCACTTCCTGAAAAGAGATTAAGTATAGAAATTATTTTCACTGCAAATGACAGACAGTTTATCCGTTTGGTATCCAAAAAAGTGTTAGCTAGCGTTGGATTCTCTATACATCATTCACATATATCATAAAATTTGCCTTTTTGCGGATGTTTATGTCATTTCTATAACAGTATTATGTCATGCATTTCAGAAATACATATATTAACTGAGTTGCTGAGGAATTTATAGTTTGGGAAAGAAAATAAAATAATAACTTTTAAATCATGAATGATAAGCAAAGTAATGGCCAAGTAATCGTGTGTGTGATATATACCGGATGGATTTTCTTTGCCAAATAAGGGTTGAAATTGCACAAGAGCACTACCATTGTCAGTCTCATTTTCAAAAGTTTGGAGGCGAGTGATATATGGGAGACTCTCTTTTTGCTGCTGTTATTAATATTTTGCAAAGAGTAGCAATGACTAATTAGTTGGGCATTTTTTCAGACAACGAACTGCAAGGATGGGAAACGCTGGCTTGCGTCCTGTCCATAAATAAACGCAAGTAAATATGAGAAAATCTGTGATTCCTAAATGTCACACAATTCCACAAAAGTCTGTATAATGCGTGAAATCGGAATCCATGTTAGAGATGTCTCCTCCCACGTGTTTACTTTTGAGGACCAGTAACATTTAGACCACAGCACAAAGCATCAAGAAAGTTGATGTAAAGCACCAACGTAGGGGCAGAAGAAAGTATGATATAGCTTATTTTGCAATTCTTTAAAAAATTTTTTAGAAACTGGTGACTTGAGGTATGCGCCATAGTAATGCTTTCTTTTTTCAACCAGGTATAGCATCTTCCATTTTTATGCTAGAAACTCGAAATCCATTTCGACTAAAAACTTTCTCAAGCCCTAGCATTCTGTAAAATGCTGAGGCGAAACAAAATCTAATAACAGGCATAGAAAACGCCTGAAAAATAAGCCGTTATGTGAAAGAGACACTTACGCAACAATTAAAGAGTTCCCATTAAACAGTTCCCACCTGATGGGAAGAAATAAAGAGAGATTTCTTCCCAGGTTTAAGGATATACAGGGATGGTATAGACTCGGCTCCAAAAATAAGGACATTTGGCCCAAAAAGTAAGATTTCGGGGTCAAAAATACGAACATTTTTATATTTTTTCGAACCATAGGGTCCCCCCTATGGTTTTTAGCAAAAAATTTTTTAAAGAATTTTTTTGCCAAGAAGGGGTACCGTATTGATTTTTTGACAAAAATTTTCAGAAAATTATTTTGCAAATCATAGGGTCCCTATGGTTTTTTGGCAAAAATTTTTTTCAGAAAATTTTTTGGCATTTTTTCCAAGTGCATTCTTAGGGTGCATTTTTTCAAATTTTTAAAATTCGCGCCGAAACTAATGCCAATATTTTTATACTGCATGAATGAAAAAATAGCGCGAAAATTTTCCAATTTTAGGCGATATTCATAAAAATTTGCACTATTTTTTAAAATACTTGGAGGAAAAATGGCATTAAATAGCGCCACACAAATTTTTAGGAGAAGCTGGTTGTATTTCAAAAATTCCCGCATATTCAAACGCGCTTTGGTGCCATATTTCGGTAACTGAAACGAGAAAACTGTTACTTTGTAACGAAATCCGCATGACAATAATATTAAATTAACAATCAATGAAAGTAAAACAGCGCCGCAGGCGAAAATGTTTATGAAAAGTTGCTTGTATTTCAAAAATTCCCATTTGGAAATGGATATTGCGTGAAATAAGGACAAAATAAGAGCATTGGCCGAAAATAAGAACAAATCTTAGAAATAAGGACCTTTTATTTTCTAAGATTTGGACCCTCAAAATAAGAACAAATCTTTGAAATAAGGACAGATCCCATTCCTGAGGATATATATTTTTGCGCTGCAGTCAAATATGACATGTTTCTTCAGTCGCATTCCTTTGTTTAATCCAAATCAAGTAAAAAACATCACTGTCTGTCAAATGTTTATTTAAATGTTCGCTTTATAAAATTCGATCGTGCTGAGACAAATTTCCACTCAAACATCAGGCAGTTCACGAAATCAAATGGTAGTAGTGGAGTGCTCTCTTTGTCTGCCTTCCAGTCACTCCGTGAATAGCGATAGTGTGCCCTTGAAACAGGTGCTGTCTAGGTCATTAAACGACCACTTTGATCACGAGCCGGAAACTTTTTGTTCTCAAGAAACCTGTATTATGCCAATCAGATCGATTATGAAGCATACAAATTGTTATCATATAAATTGTCATTATACTTCTACAGTCTCCGTTTTGTTTACTATTACCCCTTCATTGTACAATTTTAGATATGCGGAATGACTCAAAAACGGATACAAACCAAAAGCGAAGGTGTAAAAACTGGGCGAGAAATTATCGAAGCATATATCAACGTAAGCTTTGAGCGTCTGAGAATGAGATTGAAGTGGTTCTGTTTTAGGTGAGACCCGATTCAACGGAGAAATATCTCAGGTTGCATAAAGCGTTGGACTTGTTCGAGAGCTGGAGTGATGATTCGAAAATCGCATATCTCGAGGAATTTCTTGAGTTGGACCACATTTTGGATGCCAGCTGTGCGGAATTGGTCGCTCAATTTTGTGTATGTTTTTTGATTATTCCCTAAACCTTCGTTAAAGAAAAACGAATTTTAACGTAATTTTTAGTTAAGGTGTAAAGACGAAAGAAAGAATGGGAAGATGATATTATTATAATTTATTTAGACTCTTAATTTAATTTGATACTTAATTGAAATTTAATTAGATACCTAGCTAAGTATCGGTACGACTTACTTATGGTCAATTGGAACTGGTCAATTGGCATTCAGCACGAACCCAAACATTAATCTGACACTTTCAGCGTATAAAATGGTGGACGGTTCCTCACTCGATTCGCGGTAGATTTGTGGATTTTCTAGTCAGCCTTGCAGTGAGCCACGTTTGTCACGTGGAAGGTGTGCTGAAAAGTGTCACTCATCATTTTATCCCAGAGCTGATAATGTCCGTTAGAGGTATATTAGTCTTATTTTGTAACACATTCTACATAATTTACAGTTAGGTGAAAGCAAGTTCTGTAAGTATGCATATCTATCATGTGAATTATATGTCTTACGATAGATTATTGTAAAAATTTTTAGATATTCCGAAATTCGTACAAGAATGTTTTCCAAACTTTTCCACAAATTGGTGGCCAGTATGGATTTACTGGGTTGTATAAAAGTTATAAAAAGCAGTGCATAAGATATAAAGATATTCCGTTGATTTTCTCTTGACCTAAAAGGTCAATGCCGAGTTTATTTTTTGTAATAATCAGACTTTTATAAGGCCCTTATGAACGCAAATTTTGATATATTAAAAATTAATAAGAATACGCGAACAAAATTCGGATATTGAATGATTCTTGAATTATTTGACAGTATCGTTTTATATCCCTAAGAGACACACTAGTACTAAAAACTATACATAAAATCAAAATGGGACATAAAAATTTGAGATAAATTTATTTTGAAATTGGCTGTAATACAGTATTTTAATTTATATTTTATATTAACAAATTACATTTTACGTTTTAGAAGATGGCAAGAAAGGTATGACTCCGCTTCTTTCTCAGGATGATCAAGACGCCATTTATTCTCTTGCGCATTCTTGTGTGAAGCAAATTATTGCCTGCTGCCCTCCGTAAGTGTCACAAAATGTATACACATTATTTATAACGGTTCTTTATAGATTCGCACCTGCTCTGCTTAAGTGTTGCAAATCCAACTTTCCGCACTTCAGGCATCATTCAGTCAAATTGCTCGGTTATCTGAGGAATATGATTCTGTTGGCACAGGACTATCCTCAACTTTCTGCCAAGATTTGGTCCATGATTGTGGATAAATTGGTTGCGTTGGATGTAAGTACTTGCTATATTTAAAAAAGTAATTTACAAGGATAATTTAAGACATCAATTTCGTCAAAAAAGCCGTGGGAGATGGAAAATGACGCTGGCCTTTCGCCAACTCAGGATATCTTTATGATGGTTGGTTTAATCATTTTGCCTAGGGCATACATAATCGAGTTAAAGCAATTACTTTATTATCTATTGGTCATTGATCAGGAAATTCCTTTAGTCAAACGAAGATTTTAGAATTTTAAGATTCTTAACATTATACAAATAGATACTTAAATAGCAGTGAATAAAAAGGATATTGTTATCAGAATACGATAATCCCCAATAACACAATATTGTCTTTATTTCAGGATGATGACGGCGAAACGTCTAGCAAAGCGGAATCATCCGATTCAAATCCTATCAACGTGAATACCCTGGAGACCAAATTGGATTTATGTATGGCTATGGTCCTTTCATACATTGGCGGGCATGACCCTGAAAATGACATTATCGGAGATCTAAAAGAAGGTTTGTTTCTGGTTTCATTTATTTATAAATACTACGGCCTGCATATTATTTAGATAAAAACTTTGAATGGCTTTACACAAAACCCATCGATCACCAGAACTTGTTTGAGGCGTTATTGTTGGGGTTCGAGGAGCACGTGCTTTACGCTTTTGATCTTCACTCAGTTTCCTATATTTGGCTATACCTATGCAGTCTTTCGAAGGTAATTTTGAACCATAATTTCTTTTAAATTTTTTATTCTATCGCTTTAGGTGAACACCGAGAAAATGCTTCGTTATTTATGGCAAGTGATCCAAGCGCCGGTTCGATCGCCGAACGAATGGAAAAAAGCACATAATGCAGCAGCGTATTTATGTGGTTTCTTAGCGCGAGCGAGCTTTGTACCTTTATCGTGAGTTGGCAATTTCTGTAATTGCACGCTGATAAGTACAACGCTTTTCTGTTTTAATGGCGTCTCGGATATGATTAAGTAATAACAAAAATTTCGAAATACTTAACCCTTCATTGCCGAGTGTATCCAATCGGATACGTTTTTGATTTGCTAAAGACTTCACAAAAAGAAAGAAACGAATAAGTGTTCATTATTCATACAAAGAGTGTGTCTGTAAATAGATCACATAGAAAAGAGAAATAAACAATGGCAGACATCATGATTTTGATAAAGACAGCACACCAAAAGGAAAGCTAATGGTAACGCCAGAATTCTGCCTTTTGTCTATGGCTCCGGCAATGAAGGGTTAAAGATGCCCCTTAGAATTTTTTAGTACTAAACTAGCAATTTAAATAGAAAGTGAACGATACAGATTGATTATATATAATTATAACTACATTCGTGATATAAAACTTATTTAGAAACCTTCGTAGTTAAAAGTACACGAACTTGCCGTCAATATGATAACTTTTGTATTAACACAACTATTTACAGAGACGTGTGTGCCTGGCTACGACGCATGTCCGAATGGTGCTGCATTTATGTGGACAGCTGTGAACTACTGAAAAGGGAGGTGGGAGGAATGCAACATGGTACGTTCTATGCCGTGGTGCAAGCACTTTTATTCGTCATCTGCTACAGACACAGTGAATTGACAACTAAGTATGGAGGTAAGCTTTGTGTCGTAAAATGAACTTTGAGATTACATATATTATTTTAGCTCTGGAAGAGATTCATCAGTGGGGATTGGGTCGGATTGTGCACAGCAAGCTGGAACCTCTGCTCTACATCTCTCAAGCTGTGGCACTGTGTTTCGCCAATGTTAGCAGGTCAGATGGTCTCTTTATTTAAATGGAATAATAATGGTGTTTATAATAAATTTGTTTTTGTGTACTAGAAAATTTTTTGTAATATTCCACCAACGGAGATTTCTGTTAGCAAATTTTTATTGTGTAAAATGCATATATGCACAATTTGTAATGATAACTGCACAACTTGTAGAAGTCAGCAAAATGTACATTTTATAATTATATTTTTCAAAATTTTGAATCATGTTGCCAAGAATTTTGATTTTGCCACAAAGGGAAGCATACGTATGAAAACTGGATTTGCACTAAACTATTACCGTAAACTCTCTAATTTAACCCCCGGGGGTATAATTCTTCAATCGAGCTGTAGAGGGGGGGGGCAAAATTAGAGGGTCGAAAAATACATACAAAATGTATGGAAATTAGAGGGCATATAATTATTCAATCGACCTCCAGAGGGGCATAATTAGAGAGAGGGGTAAAATTAGAGGTGGGGGTTAAATTAGAGAGTTTACGGTATGTGGGTTTTATTTTTGGGAATTAAATGGAAAAAAGAACGAATTGAGGACTCTTAATAATAAATTGACTATTTTAAGGTATCTGCAAATTGTGTATTGCACTCATATGATTGGATTCAACGACACTCTTCGGAAACGAGCTGTAGAACTGTTCTTCCCATTTAGCTTTTGCTTACTGAATAGGTAATTTTTCATGATCATTAAAACACGATACACTATTTTTACATTAATTTATTTATAGATTAATTACCTGTTTAAGCATAGTTTTAAACTAGCATACTTTTACTACTTAGTAAGTTTAGCATGTTCAGACAAATTTACAAAGAAATTCTGTCATGAGAAAGGTACATTATTGTAGCCAAATTTTTCACCATGCAATAGCCAACAACCAATTACAAATATTTAGGTGCGCTCCAAAAATCCTACCGCTAATGCGAAAGTTCACATCAGCTCTTGAAGAGTCGCCCTTGGCATCTACAAAATGTGAACAAGTGAAAAGGGAGGAGGACACTCTTATGGAAGATGACGAATACGACTTCATGGGTTCGTTATAGCTCTAATCCGCAGATCGATTGAGCCGTTGTTATTGTTGGGATTGGAGTGTTGCCTGTTGTCCATAAAGTTTACTGTTGATAAATTTGTTACATAATTCAGCCTTGCATTACCATTTTGACTAGTATATTATGTAGAATGCACAATTTGTATAATTATAACTTCGCGATGAGCTGAGAAATAGAATTACCCTAAAATTGCCCGGGAGGGTATAATGTTTTTTGACTGCCGTTATTTATTAGCGAATAGATAAAAGGAATACATATTCTCACCATTCTGTCCAAGGATTCTCAGAACAGTTCTTGGGAACACTACCTGCTGCGCATTCATACTCTGCTCAAATAAACACAATGTGTTCAAATTAAAATATTACTGAAACACAGCATGTCATTGATTATTATTTTATCAGTAAAATAATGTGATCTTCGCAAAGCTCATCTTTGTCGCTATGCTCCGATATGGTCATGCGCGTTCACTGATTAATCTTCAGGTGGGATCCCTGAATTTTATACCCTCGCTACGCACGTTGGGATTTGCGGGGTGGTTCCAGAGGGCGTTGGCCATAACTTTTATTTTTATATTAGGGGTAGTAGGTGTTTTGCAAAAATGTAGCCGCTAATGTTTAGTTTCTAAAATGGAAGAAAAACATTTTTACCCCTATTTAACCCCTGAAAAATCCAACTTCCTCTGATAACCTGAAAAAAAAACACGAGAACATGAATACAAATTCATTTAGCAGAATTTGTATTCTAATTTTACTTTTCTAAAGCCTTGGATCAGCGTCGACAATGTTAGGCTTAAGCTATGCCTTAGATACATGAGAGTCTACATAGAGGTATGATATCCATAATAAAGTCACGATTTTGATTTTATTCATTTTGGCATTCCAGCATGTACCTGCAAGCGAGACCCCAAAAATCTGTAATTTCACATGTATGTCCTACTTGATCCAATGTCCGCTGCTTTGTTGCAAGGATTTCTTCCAAGAAATTTAAAAACGAAGTGATTGACATGAAATAAAATGCTAACAAGCGTCCCTCTTCCTGTGACCATTGCCGTGTTGATAAGGAGATGTTTTGTTCTCTGTGTGTTCAGTTTTCTTGATCCACCTTTAAAAGTAAAAATTGTTATCGTATTAGACCTTTTTGATTATTGAACCTATTTATTTTCCAACTCAACTCTCAGAGCGCTTAGGGTCTGGGATTATTGTTGGAATGGGTGGCTTTCTTGAGAAATGTTATTTTTCGACAATACAATTTTCAAAAATTCCGCAGTGTTATTCTCGATTAATTACTATTTGTCGCTTCAAAATTACAGCATCAGATCTCCCGGAGTGTTACTTCCATCACTGGCCGGTTACCCGTTTTTCGCATGTACCTTTTGGAGATGTGCTAAGCGAAGATTCATAACGGAAAAGTCTCGCCTCATCGCTCTTGTAACATTGTTAAGAGTGCTTGCTTAGGTCAGATGAAAAAGTAGCGTGTTTTACTACAAACTTACTTTTGCTGTTCATTGGTAATTATTTACAGTTAATCGATAACATGCACCGTTTTATTACACGTTTGCCTATTTTCAATGCCTAAGAATGCGTATTTTTCGATAATCTTTCAATAAAAGTAGAATTTTTCGACAGACTTTTTCTGCAGTAAATATCTCAAAGACTGCTAACTTAATGCCATTTGTTACAGTGATTATTTAATGATTCTCGAATTAGCATCGAATTACTTACTCTTGCCTGTTTAAGCGATTTTTTGCAAAAAACGTTACCTTAATATTTTTAGAATTACCGAAGAATGAAGATATTTATTCTTGGTATTTCACTCTTGAGTATTCTACATGATGCCGCATTTATATCAACAGGGGGAATGCATCGGATAGAAGTGATCAGAGTTCAGAGTCGATATGTTCGACAAGGTAAGGAGACTTATTTTAGGTTTTAACCTTCTTATTTTAAATTGTTATTTTAAACTATACGTCCTGGCACGTCATTTTGAGCCATGATTGGTTAATAAAAACAATACTGAAAAACTGTTTTCATTTAGGTCACACGAAACAACTTCGGCACATGAACAAACTTCGGAGCATAAACCAACGTTACTTTGACTTTTCTGGAAGTGATACTCAAGAATCGGTAGTTGTGCAACAGCCGGTGCACGATTACAATGATTTGGCATATGTCGCGAAGATAACCATTGGTCATTATTCATTTTTACTTCACCAAAAATTACAATCAAAAATTTTTAGGCACGCCCGAGCAAAGCTTTCGTGTGATCCTGGACACTGGATCATCGAATTTGTGGTATGGTTCAATGCTTCGAATTAAAAAAAAACTGGAATTATAACTAATCTGAAAAAAATCGACGAATAATTTTTATCTAATTTTTGCCTAATAACAAATTTTGTTTACTTTTCCATTGTTTACTTTTCCATCCGTTTTTAGTTTTATAGCAGATAACTTTTCCTTTTGTTAAATTTCCAACACACTCATCGATCAACACCAATTAAAAAGCTTGAAAATAAAATAATGATGGCGAGAGATTTCCAGGATTCCGGACATAAGCTGTAATGGTGAATCGAAATGTCATCCTGCTTGTAACGGTATATGTAAGTTAGTAAAGCTTTTTGCAGTAAACAACTATCCAAAATCCTGAAATAAGCTTTTACTATTTGGGTGTTACTATTGGGCTGTTACTATTTGGGTACGAAAACATCTTCGGTACGAATTCAATACTACGAATTTTGTTGTCTCCGTTAAGCGAACGTTTTAATTAATTTTATCTGTTCGCAAACAAGGTCGAAAAATAAAATATTACGCCAGTACAGAATTAAAGTACTAAAGATTGCTTTCATACCCAAATAGTAAGATGTTGACACTGTCAACGAAATTTCTTTCTTCTTAGCTGTCAACTTGACAAATCTGGAAAGAAGAAAGGTAAAAACACACATGCGATAAATAAGTTTCTTACCGTCAAAAATTAAAGTAGGTTTGCGATTTAATAACCAAATGATCGATTTCTACGTATTACTTTTAGAGTTTTCATAGTAAATAAATATTTTGTAAAAAAATTGTTACACAAAACATATAATTCTTTAAAATTTTGATAGACCAATTTGGTCTATTGCAAACATATCCAAAAATTTGAATTGGGTTTGAAATTATTTTGCAATGTACCAATTCATAATAGCTTCCATTTAGGGTATTGCATGAATTTTTGCGACGGATATTGCTGCGAAAGAACATTAGCGGCCCCTCCAAGATTTAACAAAAGCGGTGATTGCCAAGAAAAGTTGGTTCGAAAGAATTTTCTCGGAAATATGGCTTTTGAGCCTGACTCAACTGTCACATGTTTGCAAATGAATCGCTTTGATGCCGCTCAGTCTTCCACTTATGTGATTGATGGACGTAACTTTTCCGTAGAATATGGAATCGGATTTGCTTCTGGGTTCCTTGGAAAGGACACCGTTCGAGTAAGTTTCCAGCCTTCTTGACATATACATTGACATATAAAATTTATAATTGACTTGGATTTTAGCACAAAAATACACCTTTTGAAGGTACAAAAGTGTTTGCAGAAACCGTTTGGCCACTTAACCGGATAGGAAATAGTTTTAACCCAAAAGAGGCATTGTGTATCAAAAATTATTAATTTAAGCGTGTCTCTCCTCGCCTGTCCTACTTCTGTATGTCTCTCTATTCAAAAAATATTCCACAACTACACTAGGCGATTCCCATCAATAACACTTACCCGATTTGGCAGAAGTATCTTTATAACTATTTAGTTAGGAAAAGCTGGCGGTCCTCAAATGGTGATCCCGAGCGTTACGTTCGCGCAAGCGATTTCTGTATCGAAAGATTACAGGGACAGTCCAGAAGGAGGCGTTTTCGGACTCGGCTTTTGGAAAGATTCCACCTTGGGCATTGATCCTCCACTGGTGATAGCCGTCAAGCAGGGCTTGTTGTCTGAGCCGATCTTCACGGTTTATTTGGACAGTCAGAGGTATATTTTTGAATAAAATCCAAAATTTCCGGCAGTATTTATAACTATAATTTTATTGCTCCATGACTTGCAAATTTTGCAACGCAAAAATCACATTGCCATAACATTTTTGACAGTCAGTTACCAGCCTTTCAACAATAGTCATTTAACGTTTTGGACGAACCCATGCCCATATTTTTACAGATTTTCAATTTCGTGAACTTGTGCTTCTGATTAAAATTGACTGTATATATTTTTGAGAAACCAAAGCTTTTCATTATCAAAATAAATGTTACACGTAATTTATCGAAACTAAAAATTAAAACTATATCCGTTTTCAGTAATAATTTGGAAGCTAGATCTCCAGGTGGCTGGTTCACCTACGGCAGTGTTGACTCGGAGCATTGTGATGCTGATAATGTACAATACGTTAATTTGCATTCGAATTCGCGTTGGGAATTCTTGCTTCAAGGCATATCGGTCGGCAAAATTACATACCGTTGGATGATGACAGCTCTCAGTGACACTGGCACATCCCTTATCTATGGCCCTAGTGACATTATCAGAAAAGTACGTAAGATAAATACAGATTTAGGTATAGAGCGACTTATAAAAGTAGAGGGCGATCTTTTTCAGTCGCAGTGCGAGGTTAGATTTGACGCGGCGATGAGTGAAGGCGAGGATAGAATGTGATGGCGTTTTCGGACGAGGTTAAAATGGCACCGTTTACAGTTCGCCCGGTCCGGTGTATCAGTGCCCGTCACCGAAAAGCTGTTCACACGCCAGTCTGCTCGCTGCTCCATATGTTCGGCTCGCTCGCCCCGTCACGTTTATACAGCATCTATTTTTCGCCACCATATTTACACATTGTCCCGTTGCTGAAAAACATCGCCTCGCTATTTTTATTATTCGTTCCATCACTTTTAAACGGAGCAGTTAGATTGGCCATGCCGTAGAAAAATCTCGCTCCTCTACTTTGATACACCGTCTTGCTTGCTTTGGGACACACCACAACAGGCATTTCTATGGGTCGCTCCGCTCTCCCTGTGGCCCATTTCATCAAACTTCCCCTTGGCTAGAAACAATTTCTAGATATCTGTATCCAGAAAAATACTTTCTTAGATGGTTACAGTTTTTAAATAAATTAAATTTTAGATAGCGAATGAGACTGGCGCAGTATACAATAACAAAAGAAAACAATATGAGATCTTGTGCAATACCGATTACAATCCTGTAATATTTTTGATTAATGACCGCCAATTCGAACTGACAAAGGACGTGTTGACTATGGACGTAGGATGGGGAGATGGCTGGTGTTTGTTCGCGATGCACGAAGTGGACAGAATCGATGGCGAATGCCTTGATTTGGACTGGTAAATATTTTTTAGCTACCTTGCCGCATAAGGGAACGGAACAACAAAAAAGTGATTTTGGGACATATTAGAAGTCTGCCGAAAATTAAAAAGTCATTTAAAGCTGAGCTTATTTGAAATCGTTGAACATTAGTGTACAGCTTCTCCCCATTTCATGATTCCAAGTACAATTCAACCTTTCAAAAGTTTGCCTCACGAAATTTACGAACACCATAAATACACGTCCTGCAATGTTGGCAAAGAACTCATCCTTTTTGGCTTATCTGACATATTCAGTGGAAAAATATTTCGATTTAGGATTCTCGGCGATCCGTTCATCCGAGCGCATTGCAACATTTACGATATCGGTGGAAAGCGGATTGGATTTGCAACGTCGAAAAAGCCTACTGGGACAACCAATAACGGGAATTAGTTTGAAACAATCGGAATTATATTTTGATGAGACAAATGCGAAATGAGGATTGTATATTGCAATATGTAAATTCTCATATGTCGACCAAAGTTTTATTGAACAATAATGAAGACATAATTCAAAAATGTAATAATTCAGAGTAATAAAATATTTGAAGATGTAATGTGTCATTGCTTAAATTAAAATAACTAAAAAATCATTCAGAGTTATCAAAAATATGACGTTTAAAGTGCTGATAATGTGCTGTTTGATCAACTGATAGGTATCGCTTTAATCCATCGGATCTTCGCAGTTGCAACAATTCCGGCACACTCTCCACTTATGAGTCATGTTTGGCAAGCCTTTGAGCTAAATTAGTAAGCAATATGAGTGCTGACCCAATGATTGAGATGTTATTAAGGAATGATACTGTATAGCTATTATATACCCTATAGAAAAATGGATGCAAAAAACTGCGACTTCATAATTTTTTATCGCTTTCGTCCAAAATTATGGGAAAATATTACAAAACCATACAGCTAATTATTCTGACCCCGAGTTCCCATTTTCTGTAGTGAACCTTTTCGATGCCACAGGTTCGCCTTAGTTCTGTTCTTAGTCCCTTAGGTTTAAGCTTTCCCGGATAATCTTGTTTGTTCTTCGGCTCCATAGCAAATTTGATGAATGGACAAGTGTCAAAATTCCATTTGCAATTACCAGGGATATTTTGAAAGAAAAAGCAAGAAAACCAGGATATATAGTTTGCCTATGACTTTGGGATTCAAACTACTCATAAGAGTTGAATCTGCTGTAGGGAAGAGCAGAATTACTAAATTGCAATTATTGCGATGTTTTTTTCTGGAAAACTACAATCCTTAAAAGAAAACTTCCAAGGGGAGAACACTTCAATTTCAAAAACAAAATCACTTACCTGCAACGTCTGGCAATAGGTCGCTGATCGTTTACCGCAAATTGCACACCTATACAGGATCATATTTTTGAGTCGCACAAGAATCCAGGAAGAGAATCGCTGACCAAAGTAATTGAACGTCTGCATAGTGCTTCCGCTGACCGTTTGGATGATAGCCAGAACGCTAAATATTTTCTGGATGATGTACTTCCAATTATAGAATCCAATTACAAAATAAACTAACGCTTTTGACAATGCATTTCCCTCCGAATCCGACATTTCTTCTTAGCGAACAGATCTGAAAATACGTACATTATGCTCCCAGCTCCATATATGACAAATGCTATGACAGGTGTTGTCTAACAATAGCAAAAAGTTTTACGAAACTGTTTGCATTATTACCAAAAAATAATTATACAATGCACAAAATTCGTCTAAAACATTGATCCATCATAGAGTCCCCGGACAGTAGCTCTGTCACCCCATTCAAATTGCCGCGTAAACATACCGCCACTGTCTGTTCTTCCTCCTTCTATTTTGATTATGTAATAGTAAACACGCCGCGGCTTTGTTTACGTTTGTTTACGCGGCAATTTGAATGGGGTGACAGAGCTACTGTCCGGGGAGTCTATGAGAAATAAATTGAAACAAAGATCTGAGATAGCTGTAAACTTTCATTAAAATGAAGCGCCGATCCGCAAAATCGGCTTTCGCGATTTTATTATTGTCAAGTTTCATTCAAATGAGGAGGAACATTTAATAACCATTCAGATGCTAAATTGGTACGAGTTTTCGTATATAATATTTCCGGAATATATAGATTTTGTACTTTTAATAAACAATCCAAATTATTGTCAATGTGCCGCATTGGTAGTGAATAATGCTAAAAGTAGTTTTGAAAAGATACATTTGAGGATTGCGGAACTTAAAACATACATAATCAAAAAAGTGCTTAAGCCGATATAAAAATATCGAAAATGAATGTGATATGTGATTAAAAACACAAAGCTAAGGCTAGCTTAAAATTATATTCTATAAAAACCTTCCATCCATTCCTAACTGTTTAATAAAAGTCTGCCCGCTTTTAACTAAGGTAAGAAGTTAATGATGGCTTTTCCGAAAACTGTTTTCACATTGCTTTCCATTCAGAGTGGCAGAGAAATGGGTAACGGAATGATTCTTCCTTGTGATTTTCGTCGGCATCAGCATTTCGCTTTATGCAAAGAAAGCTTGTTTACTTGCCAGAACTTTGTGTTGATTGGAGTGCATCCGGATGTTTTGAAAATAAACAATTCGCTGCAATTATGACTGGTTCATTTCTTGCTGTTCATTCTACTTGTAAATATTTTCGCTCATTTCGAAAGAGCTCAAAAATCGAACTGAAAAGCGGATTTAATTACTCGTGAAACGACACTTTCGCTCATATACACAACAAACATACATTTCTCGACGTAATTTCTATCGCGATGGAAATCTCCCAATATGGACACAGGAAATTTTTGTTTGATTGTTGTTAGCAATGTTACTGCAAAATTTGCTCACACTTGTCAAATTAATAACAAAAATTGGCTTTCATAATTAGGAATTTTATGAGCTGCATTCGCTGACATATTTTTGTATCGGAAATTATGGCTTGCCAAAAATTTAATTGCTATAAACTAAAACTTTTGAGTGAATATAATAATACTATGGTTTTTGGGTTAGCAAGATGTTTATATTGATATCGAATATTTGTCGTTATTATCTATAAATAAACTCTTCTTATTCGGCTAACAGAGTTCCACTAACATTACATTCCTCGAATGTAATAGTATTTTTTGTTTATTTACCTAATAATATTATTTGGGTGTTCTGCTGTATATATCTTCTATGATCGCTTCGCTCACAGGCGCAAAAGATTCATGCTAAATACGAATCCCGACGAGTGATAGACCTTAAGGATGTAGACGTCACGCAAAATTAAGATAGACGTCACGCAGAAAATAAAATTTATAAATATACAACAAAATATATTCTACATTCACAAGATGAACCCACAAGACTTGACTCAGAACACAAGATTGTAATTATTCCTAAATACATTGTAACATATTGAATACATTCTCCCATTCTTCGGATTCTCGGTGAGCCCGCACTGCCATTCGCATTATGCTTCGTTCTCCGATGTCCAGAGGGAAACTATTGCCATCCGGTATTTTCTCACGGAACAGCGGAACAGAAATTTCGGTTAAAGGTTCCCGCTTCACTTTTCGAAATATCTCTTTCTTCTTGTATTTTTGAGGATGGAAAATTGCTGAAAATGTATCATAAGAGCACATAAACTATAAAATAAGTCTGCCGTCTAGCACTCAAGACATACTCGACAAGACAGTATTCGACAAATTTTGATGAGAAAAATTAATAGGATTTGAAGAAATCGATCCTGAGGTTTGTCAAAAAACGTTCATTTTTTATTATGTTTGGTGTATGTCTAAAAAGCGTTCTTAGACGAAATTTATGTCACCACTGAAGAAAAAATAAATCATACAATACCATGTGTGTCACTTGCAGCATCCAACTTATTATACTTCCCCTTCTTCCTTGGTTGATACTTATAATCAGGATACTCCTCCTTATGCAGAAGACGAAGGCGTTCCGCTTCGTCGTAGAATTGTTGCTAAAGCTGTTAAATTTAGCTTAAGTTTTTGCTGGGAGTGGATATAGAAAGTTTGGTTCTTACCTTTTCTTCTGCGGGTAGAGCTTTCCACTGGCTGCCCAGATGTTTGCTGATTTGGGCATTATGCAAATCAGGCTGGATCTGACAGATCAATCGCCTAAATTACAAATAAGTTATTTATAGTTTCAGAGGGTAAAAATAATACCTTTGAATCTGTGACCAAACCATAAAGGCGCTGAAATTATCCTTATAGTAAGTTAAAGGAAACATTGTCTGTCCGTAGTTCCCATGAGATGGGAACTACGGAGGGACAATTTTTTATCATGTTCAAACTGCCCTAATTAGGGTAACTTTTAGCGGGGAATCCGAATTTTAGACAAAATTTAGACAAATTTTAGACAACATTTAGACTAAAATATTGTCACTTCTCTCTTTTTTCACCCAAAATGTGATTCTTAGGGGTGCTTATTTTGTCACTTTTACCTTTTTTCACCCAAAATGTGATTCTTAGGGGTGCTTATTTTGAGACTTCTACCTTTTTAAGGGATCAAAGATCACTTATTTTGAGACTTCTACCTTTTTAAGGGATCAAAGATCACTTATTTTGAGACTTCTACCTTTTTTCACCCAAAATGTGATTCTTAGGGGTGCTTATTTTGAGACAGTCAGAGACACAAATCAGTCAGAGACACAAATCAGTGAGAGACACAAAACAGTCAGAGACACTAATCAGTCAGAGACTTAAAATAGTCAGAGACAGTAATCAGTCAGAAGGAGCGGCCGAAGGACGCGACTGTCGACCTTACCCTAACCATATACGCGAGGCGCCGGAGGCGGCGAGCCAGTCAGGTGGCCTTCTTCATTCTTAGGGGTCCCTGTTCCTGTGTGTAAGGTTTTTCCTGTCACGCTTTTTCTGGGAGGCATTCTTAGGGGTGTGTCAGCATTCTTAAGTGTCAGAGTCAGAGACACAAATTAGTCAGAGACACTAATCAGTCAGAGACAAATTAGTCAGAAGGAGCGGCCGAAGGCCGCGACTGTCGACCTCACCCTAACTATATACGCGAGGCGCCGGAGGCGGCGAGCCAGTCCTGTGGTCGGGCGCGGAGCGCCCGACCTTCTCCCTTGGAATGTGAGGGGACTTAGAACATATACTCCCGAACAACAGCTGCTTGAGGGCCGAAGGCCCGAAATAGTCTCATGCTGCTCTACTCCGGAACAACCCTTACTCCCGAACAACCCAACCCTGACCGCTGATGGCGGTGCGCGAAGCGCCGCTGATGCACGCTAACCGCTTCCTAGCGAAGTGGGGCCGCGAAACGGCCCCACTTCGCTAGTAACGGTATATTATAACGGTTAAAGACCAGAATATTTGTTCAAGCCAATTTTGTGAAAGTGAAGCTGCGAATTTAAAATCAATTTGAAATATATCTTACTTCATGGGACGCTTAATATGACGAGCGGACTTTCGGGTGCAAGTCGCATCGCTGTAAGGCGTCACAGGTGATGGATTCATCTGAATGAATGATAGTTATCCTCAGTTTCATACGAAAATTAAGCACTCCTCCAAAATTGTAAACCTCAAATTGTAGCTTGCCGCTGAAGCCTAACAGCGGTCGAGGTCGCAAAAATTTTAGAATATGCCGATATTTTAATCAAAAATTTGTGCTACACAATAAGTAGAGACAAAAAAGATAGAAAATGCTTGATACGGTTTCTAACATTTGCAAGATCAAGTGTCCATGCATGCGGATGAAATCCGGGAAAAGGAAAATAGTATTGTTCTGTCCTGTTTGCGAAAATTAAACACGAAAATAAAAATAGTATTAAGAGCAGTTACATTAGTAATTGAGAAAAGTTAAACTTGATAGCATTCGTAAAATTCAGCGTTATATTTAAATTCACACTAAAAACAAAACCATACTTCTCTTTTCTGTGTTCAGCATTGTGTGAATGCGTGTGGCAAAGTAATTGAAAAATGAACAATAGACCAGTACGAAAGCATTCAGTTGTATTTCAGTGGAGAATGCAAAATTCTTTTGTGTTGTTTGAAAATATCCAAGCTAAACCACAGAAACTCTGTTTCTTATGTGAAATTTGTAAACAAATAAACAAATGCTAATTTATTCATACTTGTGTAACTAGCCGGCTAACGCCGGCTAGATTCGGTGGAGTCTATACTATGGTGGAGTCTATATATGGTTTAGATTCAAAATTGGGAGTCTATACTAAGAGTATGTGCTAAATGGGAGGTGAAGTTTTCTTATTCGCTACGCGAAAAGAACTCGGCCTTCGGCCGTCTAGAAAACGGCATAGATTTTAAAGAGTATAATACAGATATACCTATGTTCAAAGTACCCTCACATTCCAAGGGGGGGAAGGTCGGGCGCTCCGCGCCCGACCACAGGACTGTCTCGCCACCTGCGGTGGCTCGTATTGTTTATGGGGTAGGAATCCTATGGTATAACTCAATCCTACCGTAGGATTGAGTTATACCATTTGTGCCCTAAGTTCCACTCACATTCCAGGGGGAGTGTCAGTTCAAATGATTAATGTCAAATTTGACATTAAGCCTAAGCCTAAGCCTAAGCCTAAGCCTAAGCCTAAGCCCTTTATCATCTGCGTAGTCTAATTTAGGGATAAAGTGGAGGATTTACAGAGACAAAAAGAAAAATCTCTCTCTACTTAGTGCTCTTAGTTCCCTCCCATTGCAAGGGGGAGGGTCGGGCGCACCGCGCTCGACCACAGGAGATAGCCGAGATTGGCCAAAACCGCTAAATACCCTTAGCGCATATAACATCGATGTGTGTGGTCCGATCTCGAATCTGACAGCGGATTCGGACTCAGCACCCTGAAAACCCCCGGGCGCAAAAAATTAGCGCTCCAGACACTTTGCGTCAAAAAATCCCATTTTTTGCCCAAAAAGTGGCCTTTTTCCATAAAATTTTCAAAAATGCGCCAAATCAAAAAGTGTAAAAAGCAAAGTGGTCCAAAATTGCCTCGCAAATCGATTGGGAACACAAAAAACACCACTTTATATGATCAAAACCCTTAAAAACACGTTTTTCGGTTTTGGCGCGAATTCAAATATTCAAATCTTGGATCTAAAAATTGCTAAATTCCTAACTTTTCAAGAGCTATCATTTGAGCTATCACTCGCCTATGTCTGACGTGGGAATCGAAATTTAGGTTTTCTGCCCTCAGGCAACTTGGATGAGTCATAACTTTTGATGTTACGCTTTCTCGAGCTCACGGTCTGGTTTTTCGTGACCTGCTCATTCAGGGGAGTCGATTGACACCAAATTTAGGGGGGGGCACTCGAAAATTTCGATTATCATAGACGGTGAGTCCCGTCAGTAACTGTGTGTAATTTCATATTGGTAGGGATAACGAATATGATTATCCACTCTACCTAAGTCGCACCCTTCCGTCCGGCGTACCTGACCGTAACTTTTGCTGCGTTGCTCCTTTCGGACGTGTGATACGTCATTTTGCTCCTCGGGAGCTGCTAAGTACAGATTTTCAGGAATTTTGGCCGGCACTTCCATTTTTGGGGGTAAACGGCCCCCGCTACCCCCAGGGGGCCAAAAATGGTACTTTCGCTGCGTTGCTCCTTTCGGGACGTGTGATACGTCATTTTGCTCCTCGGGAGCTGCTAAGAATAGATTTTCAGGAATTTTGGCCGGCACTTCCATTTTCGGGGGTAAGCGGCCCCCGCTACCCCCAGGGGGCCTCTTATTTATTTACTAGAGTGGAGCGCCGCGCCTTCGGCGCGTTCATGGGGTAGCGCAATGTTAGGGACTAGACATCAGTTTGCAAGAAATTAATATCCAGATAAAACTCTCGAGGCCGCCGCTTTTTTGTGGGAAATACCTTTTCGGGGTAATACTTAATGCTAGGAATACCTAATTTTTGTTGTTTAAACCGTTACCTTTCGCATTCTATAGGGTGAGAGCTTTGAGTATAAGGAAATTCAGGAAAAAAATATCCGAAAAGGCGGTGAAAGCGGCGGCCTCGAGAGTTTTATCTGGATATTAATTTCTTGCAAACTGATGTCTAGTCCCCAACATTGCGCTAACCCATGAACGCGCCGAAGGCGCGGCGCGTCACTCTAGTAAGTCATGTATTACACACCTAAATCGGCCAAAAATGCCATTTTCGACCCGTTCGACCCCCGTTTCGACCTGTTCGACCTATGTCGACCCCAAATCTGAGTCGATTTTTGCGGATTTATGGGGGTAATTACTATAAGGGTGACATTACCTGGGTCGAAAACGCCAGTGGACTGACAGACGCAGAGACGGACAGACACTGGCTTTTTAGTATTGTACCATTTTAAACATCTCTACCCATTTAAGACCCTATTTTGTCACACCATTATATTAAAAATACCGTAAATCCTCTAATTAATCCCCCTCAATTAAATCCCCCCTCTAGGACCTGACGAAATAATTCCCCCGGGGGATTAATAGAGGATTTACAGTAGGTATCATTTATTTACGACAATAGCTTCCATTGCTTTCGACGATTGTTGGCCAACCTTCTCCTTTTTATAGGGATTTGGCGAAAAATCCCTTTGGCGAAATGTTTCGCTCCGACCTTTTCGACGAATGTTGGCCAAGCTCTCTCTCTAAGGACACTTCTGGCATTTCACTTTGGGTGTTCTTAACGAGAAAGTTTACTGTAACGTGTAAATTATCTTCATTATTGGTCTAGCAGAGCGGTTTGTTATTCTATCAGACATGAACCATAGCTTTACTATCTTTTGCATATTTTGTTCAAAATGGCGCAAATTCTTTGGTACTGTATTCATGCTTACAACTGTCGTTGTAATTGTAGAACCACTCAATAAAAATCCACCGAACTCTAGGATACAGTCCTTTTGTATGTCTAGATTGAAAATCACCGACTTGGTCTACTCAAAATGTGATATTTTCTTTGTTTTCTGCAGACCTATTTGTATGACTGAAAATTAGGTTTCAGTATTTGATTCCATTTGCAATTCGTTGTCTCAAATTTTTATCTAGCCATGCTTTCTTGCTTTTAGTGACGTTAAATAATGCACCATTTTTCAGTCACTATAAATGGAATCAAGCCGACCGCCTAATGTCGATCTCGAGAGAGACGCGCGAGAAATGGCAACGTACCTTGTCCGACACAACGCCCAAGTGGATGTATATCATAATTATCACTAATGTGGATGAGTGATTATAATTTTAGCTATGTGATTTTCTCATCCAAAACCGCCAGTTACCCATGCTCATCAATTACGCAGACAAATTGGATTGCAGTCGAGTGTGTTTCTACTTGCTAAGGTAAGAAAAAGCTAAGTTAATCGGAGTTAAATTTGCAGTATATATTAGTTCACAACGTAAACACACTGTGATGCACCCCTTGCAATGTCAGGATTTACGTAATACGAATTATTTAATTTAATTTATTTGCTCTTCTTGGAGCGTTGGGTATATGTACAATAAAGTAAACAATTACAGTGTCAATAATGCAACAAGTGATACAGAACAACAATCATATCAAGCGAAGACAACATATCTAACAATGAATGTGTGACAAGCCAAGTCATTTAGGGGGGGAAGATTTCTTGGGTTTTTATGGTACCATTTAAATTGTGAAATTCGTTGAAAATTATGAAAATATTTGCGAAATAAATAAACATTTTCAAAGCTGCAGCGTTCGGTCCTCACCTAAATTCGACGCCAGTCCATCTAAATAGCACAGAAAACACAAAAGAAAACAAATATTGGCATGACCATTTGCAACATGGGTATGCTTTTCTTTTCCCCTTAGTTTACCAAGCCCGTTCTCTTGGCTGTGGTTTCGGTAGATAAAATATAGGGAAATGGGAATCTCGATAATCCATTCATTTCTCAACGAACGCGCAGACTACTCGGAATTCTCATTACCTTAACATTCCAGTTGTGCTTCAATGATGACCGCAGCGGACAGTCAAGCGCTAGTACACTGTGCAACGGACCTCTATTTGAAAGCAAGGAAGCCGTTCGAAGCGCTCCGATGCGCCGTTGTCCTCAAAAATGTGGACATGATTCGTTCGATTTACAACGATTGTAAAGATGTGTAAGTGTTTTGCTTCATAGACAACATCCTTATTGGATGTCGGCAGGTCGATGTCATCTTGGGAATACTAACATTGTTGACTCGAGTATGTTCAAGAACACCCGAGGAATATTTAAACATATTGAAAAAACATTCGCTATTCGCGGCCGTGAAGCATTTGAGATGCCCATATCCTTGTTTTTATGCGCTGTTTTACGTGTGTTTTACGTTTTATGTAACAATAGGAAGCTAAAAGTATAGAAAATATAAAGCTGAGATAAGGAAAAATTTAATAACGACTTTTTATCGATTGACTCACTCCCTCGATTTAATGGTTCGAACACGCGCAGTTGAAGTACACTATTATAAAATGGCGTAGAAAAGAGTTCCGTCAGGGCAAATGGCGATTTGAATTTGCGCCAAAACATAATTGCATGCTAAAGGGGCTAAAAGGGGCCGCTGAAAATTTTTAATGAGGGGGATTACTCGGCAGGGGTCTCCTCTAGAGATTGGTAAAAAATTTGAGTGGGGCCTTATTAGAGTAAAAATTTTCACAGTCTACACTTTTCCCTATTAGGAGTGCTGATGCTGAACAGAGCCTCCCTAATAGGGAAAAGTGTTGACTGTGAAAATTTTTACTCTAATAAGGCTCCACTCAAATTTTTTACCAATCTCTAGAGGAGACCCCTGCCGAGTAATCCCCCTCATCAAAAATTTTTAGCGGCCCCTTTTAACCCCTTTGACATGCAATTATGTTTTGGCGCAAATTCAAATCGCTATTTGCCCTGTCGGAACTCTTTTCTACGCCATTTTATTATGTTTATTTTCGATATAGTTTTGCAACATGAATCGTTTTACAGGTCAATTCAAAAACAAATGGCGATCTTGCTCGGCCGTCAGCAGATTTTTCTCGAATTGGACAATGAACAGTGTGCCAAACTGAACTCAAATGTCCACCTCTATCGTCATTTCCAGTCGCTGGCTCGTGATTTACAAATTGAGGCACCGAAAAAGCCTGCGGATATCTATAAAAAGAATTCAGAGCAACCTGGTAAATTTTATTCAAATTCAACTTTTCAAATAAACCAGTTCGTTCGATTTTTAAACTTTTAAGTATCTTACGATCTAACTAATTTTATTTTCGAACAGTGATGTGCAAATCAATATTTTTACCAGAATTTGCTGATCAAAATTTACCTCCAAAATTTCTAGCTTCACTGCTTAAAATCAAAAATTGCATAACAATATCAATATTTTGCAATTTTGATAAAACTGAGCTATAATTTTAATTTAAAAGGTTTGTTTGACTGATGTCTTTTATGGAAGTCCAATAATGGCAAATTTCTCTTAGCAATGACGCTTGCTAGAGCCAATTTCTGAGCCAATGACTTAGCTTTGGGTTTTCCGTTTTATTGCCGATTTAAACATTTCACCTGAAACAGCTCCCTATCATAAAATAAAATTTTCATGATTATTTAGGATCACTTTTGTTTACCGTGACCGATAATGCGCGAATGAATTTGGCAGCGTCGTTTGTGAACGGATTTGTTAACTGTGGATTTGGCTCTGACACAATATTCAACGAAGTATCTGAAGTCGACAAATGGTTCGCCAAGAATCGCGAATGGGGTACTTTTTACTATATATAAATTTGGAGTATTCGCGAATAAAAATGTTTAGCTTGCTTGACCGCTGCCGCTAGTCAAGGTCTTATACATCGCTGGCATGTGGACCGTGGATTAGCTTTCTGTGACCGCTTTCTCCATTCCAGCGATGACTATATTCGGGTAATTATTTCTCTAAACGTTTTTAGTATCCATCCAACAACCGCAGTCGAGGGGTTTGAATTTTTTTATCATACATTCCCTTTTGCGGAGAGCCGAATAGAAACGAGAATGGATGCTCAAACGCGCGCGAATTCAGACCTCTTGGCTGAGATTGCGTTGCTAAAATAAGCGTGTCGTATAATTTTTAAATCACACATTTTTCAAACTGATTAGCTTCGCTTGCGTTACGCTACTACACATATACATTAATAATTTATCCTTAACTTGCAGGGCGGTACATTACTCGCAATTGGCATCATTGCCAGTGGGGTTCAAGGTATTTACGACCTTTTGGTGCAATTATCTTAAAGTATGTTTTTAGATCCTGTGGCTCCTGCTTGTGCGATTCTTATGGATTATATCAAAAGCGACCGAATTCCACTACGCGTTAGCTCAATTTTGGGACTTGGGCTGGCCTATGTTAATTCTAAACGAGAATTTGTGGTAAAGAACCAGGAAGGCGGCGTCATTTATGAACTGAAAAAGGTCTCAATTTTATTTTTCGATTTGTAATACAATTTCGAATGTAATAAACCTTTGTCAAACATTTCAGTATTTGCTAATTTTCAGATATTTTCCGACAAAAAGCCATCTGCGACCCCTGAAGTGAAAGGTGTAACTGCGCTTGCTCTCGGATTTATTTTACTCGGTACAGCGGATCTTGAAGTGGCAGCTTGTATGCTTACCTATCTGCACAGCAGTACGTTCATTACAACTACTCTGAAAAATGTATTAAAGTATCACGAAATAATAATACAAACAAATTCTATATGTTTAATAATTTTCAGTTTATTGCAATACTGTGCTTGTATTTTTAGATTCCATTGATATCACGGAGCCTAACCATCGTTTTGTAGCATTGGGAATCGCGCTTATATTTTTGGGTAAGTTAGAACAGTAATAGAAGACTAAAAATTAAGCAATACGTCATTCCGATCCGCCAGGGCTCATGTCAAAGTTGTATAACCCCCTGACTTAGCGAAATTGGCGTACGATTTTTTGTCATCGGAAAATTACGATACCTTCTCGACATCGAAAAGCTTGATTTTGTGGGCCTTTAGTTTCTCAACAAGATTGAAACTTACAGATATATTATAACTTATACTTCACACTATCATTTGAATTTATTTCTAATTATTTCAATTTACGTCTTTCGGGCTCTGAATATATTTTATCGAATATTATATTTCAATTATAGGACAACAAGAAAAGTGCGAAGTGACTATCGAAGGTGCGCGAGCTCTACCAGAACCTTTTGGAGGGATGGCCTCAACTTTAATAGAAGTGTGCGCATATGCGGGGACAGGAAATAGTACCAAAGTGCAAAGCTTACTTCGCGTTTGCTCGGAACACTATGACAAGAAAAAGGTTTCTTTGAGTAGTATAATGTTTTTTGCTATCACTGCGATATGCGAGTTCATAATTTTGATTGGCCATAACTTTTCTCTCATGGGCATATTTATTGGAGTCAGGGGCGCACCCAGGATTTTTTTTTTGGGGAGGGTACGTTTCAGTGGAAATGGCCATTTGGAGGGGGTACACTTTTTTTGGTACCCCCAACTTTTGGATTTTGGGGGGGGGGGGGGGACCGGACCAAATTTATTGGAGTATGTAAAAGCATGGAATAAGGTTACTTTCTTCGTGGGCCCGAATTTTTTATTGTAGAATTTACTGTACTCTTATAGAACTCTCTAGAATGCTCTAAAATATTTCATTATGTTATCAGGTATCCCGGAAAGAATTTTTGACTTATTAGTATGAATAAGAAATGTTTGATTCACACATAAAGGAATGGCTGCACCAATCAAAATAAATAAGCTGTGGATCTTTTCTGGATTATGCCTGTATTATTTTGCAAAGCTGGTTTTTACTCTTAGCAAACTGTTTCTCAAATAAACATATTGTTTTAAAATTTTAGCGAAAGTCTGAAGCTGAGTCTCCAACGGATTCCATCAGAAGTGTTGATTCAAGACCAGGGTCAAGGTCTGGTTCCAGGACTGGATCGAGGGCAAGCTCTCCAACAAGATCGGATTCCGACACAAGCGTTGACACGAAGAAGGAAGATACGACTATAGATTTTTCGACAAAACAAGCAGTCGCTGTTCTCGGAATTGGTCTTATTGCTATGGGAGAGGATCAAAGTGAGCAGTTAGATTTTTGTTTTCGCGTGATATTAAATTATAAGTTAACAAAGTAACGGATTATTTCTCAATTATTACGAGTATTCTTTGTTGGGCATGGCATGGGAATATCGATTTTTTTCGCTGTAATCCTTACCAGAATTATATTAGCAAAGTTATTACAATATTATTTCATAGAATTTCTGTTGAAATAAACAAAATTAAAGGGCAGTTTAATTAGTTGGTATTAAATTTAGGTGACATTATTCTCAAGATCTTCGGCCACATGGTAATAAATGCACAATCTTAAACTAAACATTACAATCAGATTTACAGATGCGATACGGAGAAAGTACGACCCGAAGAGCTGTCCCATTGGCTATGGCGCTCATCAGTCCGTCAAATCCACAGATGGACATTATGGAAATTTTGGCGAAATATGCGCATGACTCTGACGCCGAAACCGCACGAAATGCCATTTTCGCTTTGGGAATCGTGGGTTCGGGCACAAACAACGCTCATTTCGTCGCAACACTTCGACAGTTGGCTAGCTTTCACGGGAGCGTATTTTCGAAAGAACAAGTAAGATTTTTTGTAACATAATTTATGTTAAAGTGCGATGCAGAAGTTTAATAAATGCTCCATTCCTTCACCAATCGCGTTCCGCGCATCAAGACCCCGTTAGATTTTTACTTAATCTCCAAATTAACAATATCTTCGCAGACTTTTAAATAAAAATGTAAAGATTAATATTAGAACACACCTTTTAATTAATTGAAACATTGAAATATATTCCTCTTCGGTTAGCTCCTATTGGGATGTGTGTCTTGGTATCGTCAACTTAAATAATTATTGTTTACCATAAATAAATATATGCCAAAAATATGGTCGAGTGTTGTAAATTTAAACCGCTTTACAGATTATAGCCTACCTATACATTTTACTGAGACAATTTATCGACATAGGAATAAAATTTTGTTAATTTTTAATTTTCCCCATTCGCTAAATATCACACAGAATTATGTCAAACGTTTCTTTACATAATCAAACTTAAAAAACTGGAACATTCAATTCGGGTACAAGGATGAACTGAATTACTACTGCCTACGACCCAATCATCGAAACATTTTTCGTTGGAAAAGTAAAAGTGCACATAAAATGCACTACTAAAACTCATGAAAAAATTATATATAAAATATTTTACGCTCTATGATATGCTCCGAGTTTTATTGGTTGATTATTATAGACATTTGCAGGTAATAAAATGTATATTGTCAATTCTTAGATGACAGTTATGCTTGTAAGAATCGCACAAGGCCTGATTCACCTGGGCAAGGGCACTATGACTCTCAATCCTTTTCATTCCGATCGACAGCTGATATTCCCGGCTGCAGTGGCTGCTCTCTTCACGATTTGTTTCGCTTTCTTGGACGCCGAACACGGTAAGGTTTATTTTTGCGACCTGTTTTTTAAAACGACGAACAAATGTTGGTCTTTCGAGATTATTTTAATCTATTCCCATTAATAGAGACCAGTGACACAAGTCGTTAAATTTGCCTTTTTTTCGCTTTTCGGTTTGCGAGTAGTCTAGACCGAAGAGAGACTTTAAGAGTACAAATTAGTCTAAATAGTTCTAATTAGTCTAAATAACTCATCAACTAACCTTAAAAACTGCTAATTAGAATGTCCACAACTGTTTTAACGTTTAATTTTGAAGTAGTTAACGTTTTTTAGACTTTTGAAGTCACTGATTTTGGTATATCTTTCCTTGCTAAGTTAACATCAGTTAGCATCAGAATCGGGGATTTTGAATCCAGATACCTAACATCTGACACCGGAATCGGATTTCCCATATCTGAAAACCCCCAAAGTACCAAAAATTTCGGTTGGAATCCCGAAACCATGAATTTCGGAAAATTCTCTACACTCTTACCTAATGGTGTGGTCTTGAGCGCGTTGGTGACGGGGTGACATAAGCCGCATATTATAAAATATCAAGTCATTAGCAAAACTCGTTCGACGGTCATCGTTACTTTTCGATTATTGACTATTATTGATTAAAGATTTGCACGATTTTTCAAAATGTTGATGCACGTTAGCTAAATAATGGTGAATTTGGCTGGAATACTTATTTTTAGCATCTTCTGGAGTGTTATTATTGACCCATACGGTACCCCTTTAGTTTTTGTTTATATGAAAAGTATTATAAGAGAATTTTTCCGGGTTTACGATCCTATATTATGACAGAAAAGACATGAAAAACTAGGAAAAAGGATTAACGTTTTAAAATTGGCTCACTGTTTCGCCCTAAACTCCAGACAGTGAGCCCAAATTCTATCTATGAGCTGGGCTCTTCAGTGAAGCGCCCATAGATTATTACGGTCTAATTGTAGGAAGAGGGGTTAGAGAAAAATTAGGAGTAAAATTTTTTTGATATATGTATAGCTCATTTAAAATACATTTGTATCTTTTCTATATATCTAATGACAAGATTGTTAAAAAGTTTTAGAGAACTATTTATTTTTATATACTTAACTACGTCTTAAGGCATGACTAGAAATTAAGAAACAATTTTACTTTCAAAAAAGAGACTCAAAATACTTTTTCTTAAAGATACCTTCGAGTTGAGATCCGTGATTTCCATGTTTCGTTCAAAAGTGTTCTTAGCTTGCTGTTCGCTGAGATTTTCTTAACTTTGTTATGTCTAATTTAGCTATCTTTGCTAACAAAATTATGCATTGCTAAATTAGCAAGACATTCCATAGGACTGCCCCCGCGGCTCCGCCGCTTGGCGGCGCCCCTGATCATCCATGGGGGAGGGGGGGGGATAAAGGGGTCACAGGGGGCCGTGTTGGGGCTGAAAATGGTACCATTCGTCTTGTCTCGCCGAGACGAAGCGTTTGACGTATCACACGCCCAAATCCGAGTGGAGCGTGAAAAGTTGCCTTTCCTGGCCCCCTGGGGGTAAAGGGGGTCGTAGGGGGCCACAGGGGGCCGTGCCCCCTTGAAACCGGTACCAATCGTCTTGTCTCGCCGAGACGAAGCGTTTGACGTATCACACGCCCAAATCCGAGTGGGGCGTGAAAAGTTGCCTTTCCTGGCCCCCTGGGGGTAAAGGGGGTCGTAGGGGGCCACAGGGGGCCGTGCCCCCTTGAAACCGGTACCAATCGTCTTCTCTCGTCGAGACGAAGCGTTTGACGTATCACTCGCCCAAATCCGAGTGGGGCGTGAAAAGTTGCCTTTCCTGGCCCCCTGGGGGTAAAGGGGGTCGTAGGGGGCCACAGGGGGCCGTGCCCCCCTTGAAACCGGTACCAATCGTCTTGTCTCGCCGAGACGCAGCGTTTGACGTATCACACGCCCAAATCCGAGTGGGGCGTGAAAAGTTGCCTTTCCTGGCCCCCTGGGGGTAAAGGGGGTCGTAGGGGGCCACAGGGGGCCGTGCCCCCCTTGAACCCGGTACCAATCGTCTTCTCTCGTCGAGACGAAGCGTTTGACGTATCACTCGCCCAAATCCGAGTGGGGCGTGAAAAATTTCCTTTGTAAAAACCCCCAAAAAGCTGAACTGATCCGATAGAAGTACTGCCTCTTCCCTATTCTCATGATTGATTCTTCATTGATTTGAAATCTCAAATTCACATTTGAACATAAAGGGAATTACCGCCAAAATTGAAATTTTGGCGATCTCCTCCGAGTAAAGGCAAGGAGCGAGAGAGGAAAAAGAGAGATAAGATCTTTGTCTCTTAGGAGAGAACGACGAAATAGTGTGGTCAATAGTCTAAACATTGGCGTTTTGACCACATGGCGCAAAAGCTAGCAATAATGAAATCAATCATGAGAATAGGGAAGAGGCAGTAGCGCTTTTGTGTATGCAATAATACAGAAATATATTTAAATACTCTTAAAACAGTATAAAAATAGCGACGATATGAGTAGCCAAGTTTTAATATAATTTATATAAATTTAAATGATTCTTGATTAAATTTGTAAGTTTTTCAGGTTTACTAAACGACAAGCAACATTATTTGCTCTTCGTTTTGGCACTTGCCGTCCAACCACGTCTGCTCATCACGCTCATTGAGGATGAGAAAACCTCTGCCGAGCTCAAGCCTATAAACGTTTCCGTGCGCGTTGGTCAAGCCGTGGATGTCGTGGCTCAAGCGGGAAGGCCGAAAACGATTACAGGTTTCCAGGTAACGTTACTGAATTATAATAACAATTATTGATGTTAACACTTTTAGACTCATTCAACACCGGTGCTACTAGCCCACGGTCAAAGGGCTGAACTAGCAACTGACGAATGTAAGTTTAATGACGTTCTCTGAAATTTCCACAGCAATTTTTTCACTAAAAATCTTACTTCGACATTTTTGGGGCAGGTTAAAAACTAATATTCGATAAGCCAGGTATTTAGCTTGAATACTTTAGATGTCTCTCTAACTCCTCAAATGGAAGGACTGGTGATACTGAAGAAGAATCCTGACGCGGAAGTCGCGTCCACCCCAAAGAAACAATAGATCGTATATTATTGTTAATAATTTTGTATGTAATGAAATCATAGGTTAATAAATTTTTTATTTAAGGATACGTACCAGGTGGCGAACTAATTCCGCGGAAAAAGATCGTTATCTATTTTTTAAATTTTGAATTTTGCCGCTCGTTGGCGTTTCGTTTCTCTTATATTTTTTAGCAAACTGAAGTGAGGTAAAGCATTCTCGATGCTTTTTAAGGAGTTTAAGACAATATTGAGACATCTAAATATGTGATATAATAAAAAATAAAGCTGAAATAAGGACAATACTGATAAACGACATAAAAATATCCTCAAGATGATTGATTTGACGATAATTTGAATAAATTTTACTGTGTTTTTATGCCGTTTATCAGTATTGTCCTTATTTCAGCTTTATTTTTTATTATATCACATATTTAGATGTCTCAATATTGTCTTAAACTCCTTAAAAAGCATCGAGAATGCTTTACCTCACTTCAGTTTGCTAAAAAATATAAGAGAAACGAAACGCCAACGAGCGGCAAAATTCAAAATTTAAAAAATAGATAACGATCTTTTTCCGCGGAATTAGTTCGCCACCTGGTACAAAGCAATAAAAATTTACTAGAATAAATGACACCAGTGATCAATAATTGAAATTTAAAATGTGTTAATCTTTTTATGACGAAAATGTTTTTTGGCTGGAATGTACATTTCCAAGAAGTGCTACTAGTATGAAGCCAAGTAAATTAAAATATTGGACAAGATTCGTTTTATAGATTTAAAAAGTAAGTCCTGAGCCCATGAATTTCGAATTATGGTCATATTAAGTTCAACTTTTTAAATGGTCAAAACTCGAATTTTTGGTCTTCGCACCTAATTTTTTATCAAAATGTTGCTTTTGTCCTATAATTTATTTCCGGCATCATTATGTATAATTGTCCTATATATAATGTGCAGGTTTACTCTGGAAGGCTTATATCTGAAGATCTGTCAAGCGGTGGAAAAAAGTGACGACGGATTCGGATTCAGGGTGAAAAATTATCGGGGAAAAAAATAAAAAAATTCATGGGGAGGCTTATTTCGATTTCCAGGGGGGGGGGGGGGGGGGTCCGACCCCCTCCGGGGGGGGGGGGTGTCCAAAACCAAAAACGCTCGAAATGCAAGAAAAAGTGATCCTAAGACGTTTTGAAGGTCAGATTCGGGATTTTTTACCCAAAAAGTGGCTTTTTCCAGAAAAATCCATTTTTTGAAAATTCGACTCTTGAAGGCCGAAAAAGCTGAAAATTGCAGGAATGGGGTATTTCGATACGCTGAATCCGAAAATGGAATTAGAGATGAACTAGAATGGATTAGAGATTTAAGTTACCAAACCCATGATTCGAGGTTTAAGTTACCAATTCCCTGATTTGTGACTGAAGTTGACAGAGCCCTGATTTGTGACTGAAGTTGACAGAGCCCTGATTTGTGACAGAACAACTGGCCAACCCTGGGGAGGACAACTGGCCAACCCTGGTGTGGACAACTGACAAAAATATGATAACTAATACCAAACCACCAGAGATTCTAACGGAAAAAACCGAAAGAATCCTGACGAATACCGAAGAATACTGAAAAATTCTGAAAATTGAAAATGGAAAAACTGAAAAATGGAAAATTTGAAAAATGGAAAAATATGATAACTAATACCAAACACAAGAGAATTCGACGGGCGCGGCTTTGCCGCGCCCTTTCCACCTTACTAGTGAAAACTTAATTTACACTTGGCATCATATCGAAAAGAATTTTCGTTTTTCTGGAAAAATGACCCCAGCCAAAAAGTATTTTCCTGCCAAGAAAAAGATCAACCCATTTGAAACTATCGTTTATTCCTTTGCAATAAATAATGATAAATGAATCGCACAATTATACAAATTTTTTGTTTGGATATTTCCGCTGAAATCGTTCAATGAATAGTTTAAATTTTTCGCTTTGAACGGCGGGATCATCGTTGAGAATTCTAAAATGCAGGCAATTGTTAGCTGATCATACTCAGTTCAGTATATCGCATAACCGGAGTGTCGCATTTCATATGCGGCACTTACCCGAATCACGCATTCAGACAAATGAAACAAAACAAACCCAGAATCATCTCCATCGAATTCCAGGCAAAATTCTCTATCCAATTCCAGAAGGTCGGGCTTCATTCGAATGGCTTCGTCCAACTTTGGGATTCCGTTTTCATTGAATATTGACACTGTAAAGGAGTCCACCGAATCGTTATAGGCAAGGAATCTGACCTAAAATAATATTGGGGTGGTGCAGAAAAAGATAAAGAAAATAAAAATGAAGAGCACAAAAGCGTATGGTTCATATCTGAAAAGCTTGGTCCGATTCGTCCTGAAGCGATCTTGCCAGAGGGCATAGAAAAATAGAGAACGAGAGCTTGTTAGAGGCAGAGAAAAAGACAAAAGGAGAGAGACAACGTAAATAGATAAGATAAGGGAAAAATCGGACCAAGCTTTTCAAATATGAATCATATAAGATTACTTGTGAAAATTTTTAATGCATAAAAAAACGAGAGTAGCGGTTTTTACTAACTGTCTAGGATTAGGGTCGAAACAGTTAGTCAATTCTGTTTTCGTTAAATCACCTTCCCTTCTAACTTATAAATCTTCAATAATAATAGGTTATCGTTCTCTCAAAAACAGGGTTTTCATAGACTCGGCTCCAAAAATAAGAACATTTGCCCCCAAAAACTAAGATTTCGGGGTCAAAAATAAGAACATTTTTATAATTTTTTCAAACCATAGGGTCCCCCCTATGGTTTTTTGGCAAAAATTTTTTCCAAGTGAGTCTTAGGGGTGCATTTTTTCAAATTTTTTCCAAGTGCATTCTTAGGGGTGCATTTTTTCAAATTTTTAAAATTCGCGCCGAAACTATCATGCGAATATTTTTATTCTGCATGAATGAAAAAATAGCGCCGCAGGCGAAAATTTTTAGGAAAAGTTGCTTTTATTTCAAAAATTCCCATTTGAAATTGGATATTGCGTGAAATAAGGACAAAATAAGAACATTGGCCAAAAATAAGGACAAATCTTAGAAATAAGGACATTTTATTTTTCTAAGATTTGGACCCTCAAAATAAGGACAAATCTTAGAAATAAGGACATTTTATTTTTCTAAGATTTGGACCCTCAAAATAAGGACAAATCTTAGAAATAAGGACATATGAAAACCCTGCTCAAAAATCATTTAACTATTTATAAAGTAAAATCTAATAATTTCGAAATGTATCTTATGAATGAGAATCGTTTGCTGTCCCTCTAGTTTTGTTCTGCCCAGCGCCAATTGGCGCAATTTTGAAAATAAGTTATTCAGAAATGGGCTCTAGAAGGGGGCTAGCGCAAATCTGATATTGATAACCCCCTTTAAAATATGATTTTAGAGGGGGTTATCAATATCAGATTTGCGCCAGCCCCCCTTCTAGAGCCCAT